>JARFYF010000046.1:16216785-16226832 GCA_030265395.1 Rhina ancylostomus
GTAGGTCAGAAATCAGCTATTCACAGATCTCAATGAATAGCCCAGCAAGTGCAAGGGACAAAATAGGTTAATTCAGCCTAATTCAGTTTCAATACTGTTGTTCACATGAGCCAAGTCCTTCAAGGATGTTACAACAGACAGCATTAATACAGCACTACTGTTTCATATTGCAGCAAGTGAGTCTCACAAAGTCAGTAACAAGCCCAAACTAAACTCACCAGATTCATCATTCCTGCCACCAGTACACAGTAACAAACATGAAGTTTACCATGGTGCTGATGACTACATCTTCTACTGGGAATAACAGTGCTTAAGACACTATGATGAATATAACTGAATACACAAGGAAAATCTGTTTTCAACTAAGAGCAAACAGTAAAAAAAAAGTCCTGGGAATTACAATTTTAAAATCCCTCTTCTATTCATGTGATAAAATGGTACCAGAAAGGGAAAGTGGTTTCACTTATGAAAGAAATTAACACAAACTTTTGCACGATTTATTTAGTCCTGTAACTTATAGTAATTTTATGTCTTTATGTCTTGTACTGCTTCTGCAAAACAACAAATTTCATGACGTATGCCAGTGATAATAAACCTAATTCTGATTCTGACAAGCAAATTGAACTCCATTTTTGAAAATTGATTCCAATGAAATCAATGGAACCAAATTTCAGAAACAGATTTCAAATGCAAACATTACTACAATTCTTGTCTAGTGCACAATGGAAAAATTGATCAGAGCAAGGAAGGAAACTGGTGAAAAAAATTGAAACGTAGGAAATGTTTTTGACAGAATCACCACAGAAATCAAATATTATTCTTGCCCAGTCTTTTAATACTCCTACGTATTTGAATTCCATCTATTATATATTAATGACATTTTCCTAAGGATACATTTTCATTTCTATTGTTCTAAAATGATGAAAGCCATTTGTACTACATCTGCAACTAACTTCAGAAAACTAAGTATTCCTAAGACGTGGAAATTAAGGTAAGCAATTCATCAAGAGAAGAGAAGCAGAATCATCATTTCAAGGATTAATTGCAATTACAATTCAAGATTTTGATTAAAAACAACTGTAATGTCATTTTCACAGCTAACAGCAACACCAGCATCTTACATAACATACATAATTTATACTCATATGCTCAATATTTATCCCTATTTAACAGCTTGATATAAGCAGGGCTAATAAATCATAAAAATCTCCATACCTGCAAGTAGATTGCTGCTTCCTGATAGTTCATCTCCCAGACTTGTTTTAGAGAACCATAGCTCGGTCTGTAGTCTCGAACATCTGGTATCGCCACCACTTCAGCATTGATAATATCATATCGTCCTCCATCTATTAAAAGGACAGAAAATGGATGGTTCAAGTAGCAGAAGGCCAAGTGGGTCAACATTATCCAAGAAAATGTGACTTGAATTTCATTCATCATGCATTAGAGAAGGGGAATGTCATCACCCTGTCTTACAAGTAATAGAACCAGCTGACCTACAGCCGTTGCAATGGAGGTGCTTTTTTATTACTTAGAATAGGGAGGAAGAAAGGCAAAAGGAAACACAGGAAAATGTGTTTCAATATTGGTATATAAATTAATGTTTCAATATTCTGCCTTTACAGGTTATCAGGAGAGTTCCCTGTTTCCCCTCTCCACAACATGAGGAAACCAAGCTGGAGAAGTAGGAGGGGATGAGGACAAAGACCACATCATTGTGTAATATCCATTCACAAGGGATGAGCAGAATAGGTTAAAGGGATACATGGTGAGATACACAAGGCACTTGCGGGTTGCAGTCTGGTACTATTGTGTGCGTACTTGCGTAAGGGAAGATCAGCATATCCACACTGCCCCAAGGGCTCATATGAAGACCACAGTTTAGATGTTTTCATGCCAAGGCCGATGTAGATATGTAATAAAATTAGTAGTATGTTGTCAAGCCTGTCTGGTTGAATGCAGGAGAGGAGGAGCTTTAACCAGTCCATCTCTGTGTTTGGAGCTGGGAGACCATGATCTTCACTTTGAAGATTGTGCGCACTACTTTGCAAGGCTCAATGACAATCCATCATGCAGCACCAGCGATAGCTGCTGTCCATTCACAGACAGAGCTCACGCAAAGTCTTTCTTCTTCAATACAGTTGCACCCTGATCCTACTGGAGGTCTTGCCTCTGCAGCATGGGAGCTGCTTGATGCTCTAGAACAATGATTCTCAACCTGGGGTATGCAATCCTCACAGAGGGTGGGGGTGGGGGATGGGGGATGGGGACAAGGGACTAGAGGGCCAATTTGACCAATGTGTTTTGTGTGCACTGCCCTCAGCTGTTGTGGCTAGCTTGCTCACTGGCCATCATCAATGCTGAGCAGAAATCCAAGGGGTTCAGGATTTCACACAAGCTTGAGACCTATTGGTAAGAGCTAGTCTTAGAAAAGTGTAATTTGTGCGGAAGTCTGAGTTCTTTATAATGGGTGCCACTCATCAGGAAGTACACAGGTTTTATGGCAGGACCTTTAAAGTTGCAGGATAAGGAAATTGCACATTGATGAGTATCTTCAGTGTAGGCAAACATGGGCAGCAGGATGTGAGGGAATTCTATGTGTCATCTGGGCTCGCCTGGCTGATTACTGCTGTAGTAAATTGGCACTTGAGATAGTAGTGAGGAAAGGATCACTTAGTTTGCTTTGGCAACTATGGTTTAGCAGGGTCTTTATGAAAATTGTCTCTCTATGAATAAGTTTGTTACTGTCTCAGACAATGCCTCACCTTTCCATTCTACTGTTGTTCAGCTGGGATCTCCCAGTAGCCTATTTTGCCTCTTTTTGCATCTGCTACTCTTTATGCTCTATATCAAGAACCCTCAGGATACAAGTCCATATGCTGCTCATAGTCAGGCAGTGGCTGCTGGTTCTGGCTACTCAGCACACCACAGTGAAATCTCTACAGCTTGCTGGCTTATACTGTAGGGTGCCACTGGACTGACCAGGTAACAGAATATAATTTTTCAAGACCAAATCACAAGACAACTGTTGTTCAAAAGCAGCAGAAATGTAGGTCATGAACTGAAGCACAAAGCCACAGTTGGAAATTCAAGCCAAAATCGAAACTTCTAGAAGCACTCAGCAGTCAGGTAACATCAGTGGGGAGAGAAACAGAATTGACGTTTCGGTCACAAACTGGAAAAGTGAGAAGACAAGTATATTTTAAGAGACAGAAGACAAGGGTGATTTTTTTTTAAACTGGGGGGGGGTGGGGTGATGGTGATTACCTATGAATAACATCTGCAACAGTTACTCTTCTAATGTCTTCCAAACTAGAGACCTCTACCCACAAAAAGCACATGGACACTGGGTGCATAAGAACATGCATAAGCAGGTTTCCTTCCTTGTCCAATGCCATTTTAATTTGGAAATACATCTCTTTACTGAGTCCATATCTGGAACTCCCTACCCATGAATGCAAGTATCTGCACCACAAGTGGTTCAAAAAAAAATTATATACAATGAGCAAACAAGTAATATCTTCTTGATGATATTTTGTGGGAAAACAATTTTACAATCTGTTTATTAATAATTCTGCATGAAGATTGCTATTTTTTGTGAATTGAATATGATTTTTAAAAATAATTAATTTATAATTTAAGAGTACTGCCAGAGAGCCATATCACTACAAACATTTTCATGAAAACTTGTAGCATTTTAATTAAATCACCAAATACATTTTCTTTAAAATTCAAAATTTACAGCAAGTTTTCTAATTTGTAAACAGGATTTTTTTTCTGGGACTGTTGCCACTGGGCTTAGAGTTGGCAATCAACCAAGTTGGCAATAATATTTGTGAAGTGTTATTCCCACTGTATCAAGGTTGTCTTGTACTGTCTGTAATGACTTTCTTTTTAATCTTTATTTCATCAAGGTCAGGCACAGCTTTAGCAAGTAGTTTTGACATTCTTTCAGGCATACAGTTATTTTGCAAGGCCAATAAGATCACAAGAATTACAGTGCAATGGACATCTGATGTAAGCTCATTTTAACTTGAAGTTGAATCCCCATTATTAAAAATACAGTTGGTGAGTTTAACCATTTAACAACACTGATGTGTTGACCAGCAAGACCAGCCTGATCTCCTGTTGGTGCTGAGCAGGGACCATGGTACTTCAGGCCTCCTTCAAGTATCCATTTCTATTTGATGACTTCTGCTGGAAATGTACAAGTTGACTTCAGATAAGGAATTGATTCAATTGGATTAGATTGCACTGGATGCCTCCCTGCAGTACAATAGTCAGTCAATGTAGTATTAAAGATAATACCTATGCATAAATATGACTTCAACATGATATGAAAGGATAATGGTCATATTTAAGTTATATGTCAATGCATATAGCCAGGGAAAGAATGAAAATAAAGAAAAAGAGAGAAAGCAAATAGTGTTCCTTCAGCATGAGTATCCGAAAAGAATGACTAATAGTTTCCTCATCTTTTTACCTTTGCCTTGCATTACAACTGGAAATATCTTTGCTAAATTATTATAATCAAGCTTACTAAAAATTGCCCATCAAAAACATTCTGAACAATCATATCACAAAGATTTTAGTTAGAAAATTAGTATTCATGTCGTTGCATCAAGAGTTCTTTACTTTCTCCGATCTTCTATCCTGAATATGTAGATCCATAATTAAATCAAATTAGTTCCAAAAATAGCAGCATTTTCTCTTTTCGTAAGAATCTTGACATGAGCTAGTGGCATATTATTTACTCAGATGGGAATGCTTATTTTCCAAGGTGGAGGTCACTGCTAAGCCAATTCCTGCACTTATTTTCACAGATGTGTACCATCATCATTACTTATGATGGGAGAGTAATCAGATACAGGCAGGTCAACTCATTGATCTTCGTGTCTCAACAGTAACATCCTTACATGGTGCCCTAAATAAAAGTGGTTAACTCTGCAATGACAAAGTATCAAGCCTGAAAGATTGTAGGCCCACATAAGAAAATACCAAACTACCTGGTGCATTTACTTTGAGGAAGGTCACTACTATGAGGACGACTTGGATCCACAAGTAGAATATTACAGTATTCAAAAACAGTCCACATACTATTGTTTGTTTGCTCCTCTCAAACAAAACTGTACATATCCGGAGGTGTAGATGAAACTTCCTTCTTTTGTAGTAACATGTTCACATTAGAGGAAAATTCCATCCAGTTGGATAAACTCAAACAGTTGCAGAAAAGTCTGGATCTGCATCTGAGTCTGAGTCTGTTAGTTGTGGGCAGACAGTAAGGGATTAGAAATTTAGGATTGTTGGTCAGGGCTGATTGGTGGGTAGGAGGGTAATGGCCAGGATCAGGAAAAGTGTTGGGTTACATGGTGGGCAAAGAGATTAGAACAAGGATCAGTTGCTGTGGATTGGTCAGAGGTGAGGAATAAAATTAGTATTTGGGTGAACAGGTAGATAAGTGGTAGAGGAGATGTGTGGAGTTGGCAGATCAATAGTGTATTTCAGCTGACTGGTTCAATCAATATATTGTTTGCCAGTTTTGGATATTCAATGTATGACAATAGAAAGACTGATTTTACTTGAATAATCCAAAATACAATCCATCCCTCAAATTTTCTGATAATTCTATTTTATTTGCACTGTGCCCACTCTGCTATTTTATTTGTACTGCTTAATTCAGATTAATATTTCATGATTCTTAAAATGTAATTTAAATAAGAAGTAGGCATTGTTTAATCTCCATTTGAATTCTCTTCCTCTTCAAACTGTTTATCCAGTTTTATTCATGCATGCAATACAAATTTATGAAACATTAATTCTTTACAAGGCTAGAAAAAAAATGATAACTTTCCAAATAATACATGGTAAATATTTTACAAGGCAAGATTAAAAGAAAATTACAAGACTGAAAAGTACTCTAACGTTCATTCAATTAACACTCAGTAACACAATTAACTAAAATCTAAATACATAACAAAGATAAATCTACCTAATTATGTCAAGTGCAAATGTAAACATTACACATACCATTTGTCTCAAATTCACAAAAGAAGGATGACTTTTTCAAAGGGCTGTGACTAAATTCATCAGAGCAGAGACAAGTTATATTTGTATGTTCCATTGATGCAGAAGTGAAATTAAGGCGCCTTGTACTTCTTTATTTGGTACTAGAAGTTACAATTTATATCATATGACTCCACAAAAACCAGGTGACCACACTAAAAACCAAACTTTTTTGTTATTGATTTGTGCATACAATTAATCTAGTTATGTGAAATCCTACTTCAACCTGTTAAATGATTGAAACTACTTGTTCTGCCAGCTGTACCATAGTAGTCTCAAAGTTTGGGACGTACTGACATTTGATTTTAGCTGCATGATTCAAACAGCAAATTCCTCTAGTTCAGCAGATATATACTGTTCTAGAATACAATCCACCATAAACCCTGTTGCAATGCAAACTTTATATCCAAAATACCTGAAATAATATGACTGAACTGTACAAACTTCAAGTGTTGTGAATAAAAAAAAACAATTATCCTTCCTATCTACAAATACCATTGCAAACTTTCAGTTTTTGAACTCTCTGTGAAGACAAACTAGGACATCAGAAACCAAAAGTTGGGAATGAAGGAGCAAAATCCAAGATAGTTTACTGCCTCCTTGATGGAAGGGTCAAGGATATCTCAGAGTATTTTTAGGATTTTCTGAAGGAGGAGGGTGAACAGCCAGTGGTTGTGATATATTTGGTACCAATGACATAGGTAGCAGAAGGAATGAGGTCCTGAAACAGGAGTTTAGGGAGCTAGATAGCCATTTAAAGAGCAGGACCTCAAAGTCTGTAATCTCTGGATTGCTTCTGGTACCACGAGCTAGTGAGTATGGGAATAGAAGGGTAGGTAATGTGAATGCATGGCTGAAGGGATGGTACAGGAGAATGGATGTTAGGTTCCTGGATCATTGGAATCATTTCTAAGGAAAGCAGTAACTGTACAAGTAGGACAGGTTGCACTTAAACTGGAGCGGAACCAACATCCTTGTGGTGAGGTTTGCTAGTGTTGTTCGGCAAGATTTAAATTGAGTTGGCAGTGAAATGAGACCCAGAGTAGATGTTCAGATGGGAAGGTAGAGTCATCTCGAGGAGAAAAAGTTAGTAAGTCCAGTAGGCAGAGCAGGCAGGTAAATACACATCAGGGAAAAACAAAGCTAAATTGCACCTATTATAATGCAAGGAGTCTAACTCATAATGCATATCAACTCAAAGCTTTAATTAACACATGGGACAACAATATAGTTGATGTCACTGAGACATTGCTGAAAAACCAGGCAAGACAAGGCAACTCAGTAATCCAGGGTATAGAATATTCAGACAAGGCAGAGGGGGTGTAAAAGAGGAGGTGGCATTGCACAGTTAGTCAAAGAATGCAGTACTGAGGGGGGGATATCCTAGAAGGGTCCTCAAATGGGGTCATGTGGGTAGGGATTAGGAACAAAAAGGATATTGTCCCTTTGCTAGGAGTGTATCACAGACCTCAAAAGGAGATAGAGAAACAAATATGTAGGCAAATAACAGAGAGATGTAATAAATATAGAGTTTTAGTACTGGGGGCTTCAATTTCCTGAATATTAACTAGAATGGCCTTAGTGTAAAATGCTCAGACGGATCAAAGATTTTGAGCTTTTCAATACAGTATGTAGATAGACTAGCAAAGGAAGGAGCATTACTAGACCTTATCTTGAGGAATGTATTGGGTCAGATGGAGGGATTGTTAGTAGGGGACCATTTTGGAAAGAGTGACCATAACTCCATATATTTCAAACTCCATATATTTCAAAGATATGGATGGACCAGAAATAAAGGTCTTAAATGGGGGGTTGGCAAAATTTCATTAAAATTTGTAAATTTATTAATTATTGTCACATGTACCAAGGTACAGTGAAAAATTTGTTTTGCATGTCATCCAGATCATTTCATTACAACAATGCATTGATGTAGTATAAGGGAAAACAATAACAGAATGTAGAATAAAGTGTTACAGTTACAGAGAAAGTGCAGTGGAGCAGACAATATGGTGCAAGGCTGTAACAAGGTAGACTGTGAGGTGAATAGTCCATCTTATTGTACTAGGGAATCATTCCCTCTTTGAACCTGGTAGTACAGGCTTTCAGGCAGGACCTGATAAAGGTTGACTAGGAGCATCAACTTGCCGTTAAGTCTACAGTGGGAAGCATTCAAAGGAGAAACAGCAAGAGGTTAGAGCCAACATGTTCCCTGTAAGAGTGAAAGACAAGGATAACAAGTACGGGGATGTTGAGGGATATTGAAGGCTGGATAAGATGGAAAAAAAGAAAGCACATGGCAAGTGTAGAGGATTAGTGATGGGGGAAACTCATCAAGAGTATAAGAAGTATAGGGAGGTGCTTAAAAAGGAAATTAGGAAGGCAAAGAGGGGTCATGAAATATCACTTGAGGATAAAATTAAGGCAAATCCAAAGGTGTTTTATTAGTATCTTAAGAGAAAAAGAATAACGAGGGAATGAGTAGGGCCTGGTACAGACAATCTGTGCATGGAGCCGGAAGGCAGAGATGAGATCCTAAATGATCATTATTGGTATTCACAAAAGAAATGTAGTTGGAGGATTCAGTGAAGAGGAAGGTGAAATTCTAGTGCAAATAAAGAGGAGGAACTTGATGCCTCAGTGGGCTTTAAGGTGGATAAATCCCCAGGACTGGATGGGATTTATCCCTGGCTGTTAAGGAAGGCAAGAGAAGAGATTGCTGGGGCTATGACTGAGGTTTTTAAAACTTTTCTGGCCACAAGTTAGATACCAGATGACTGCAGGACAAGAGGTCCACCTTTTCAAGAAGAGCAGCAGGGAAAAGCCAGTTAATTACAGACCTGCAAACCTAACATCAGAAGAAGGGAAATTATTGGAAAAATGTCTGAGGAACATGATTAATGATCACCTAGAAAGATAGAGACTAATCAGAGGTAGCCATCATGGCTTTGTCAAGGGCAGATCCTGTCTTACCAGTTTTTAAAGAGGTAACAAAGTGTATTGATGAGGGCAGTGTAGTAGATGTGGCTTACATGGACTTCAGTAAGATATCTGACAAGATCCCACATGGGAGACTGGTCCAAAGGGTTAAGGTCTATAGGATCCAGGGCAAGTTGGTAAATTGGATCCAAAATTGGCTTGGCAATGGGAGAAAGAGGGTGATAGTAGAGCGTTATTTTTGTGATTGGATGTCTGTGATTAGTAGAGTTCCACAGGGATCAGTGCTGGGACCCTTGCTGTTTGTAATATACATGACTGATTTGGATGTGGACATAGGAGGCTTGATCAGTAAGTTTGCAGATGACACAAAGATTAGTGGAGTGGATGGTGTGGAGAACAATATTTGGCTACAGGGTGATATCGATGTTTTGGTGAAATGAGCTGAGAAATAGCAGATATAGTTTAATCCAGATACATCTTGGGAGCATCAATGGGGATAGGTCTATACACCATGAATGGTAGGGTCCCAGGGAGCATTGAGGAGCAGAGGGGCCTTGATGTACCAGGCCAGAAATCCTTGAAGGTGAGAGCGCAGGTAGATTATGTGGTTAAGAAGGCATATGAGGTGCTAGCCTTCATTATTTGGGGCACTGAATACAAGAGCAGGGAGGTTATATTCCAACTTTATAAAACATTGGTTAGACCTCAGGTAGAGTACTGTGTGCAGTTCTGATCACTACAGGAAAGATGTGATACTGCTGGAGAGGGTGCAGATGAGATTCACCAGGATGTTGCCTGGGATGGAGCAGTTCAGTTATGAGGAGAAACTGCAGAAGCTGGATCTGTTTTCCCTAGAGTGGAGGAGGATAAGAGGGGACATGATTGAGATACATAAAATTATGAAGGGTATCAAAATGGTATGAGGTAGGAAACTATTTCAAATAGAGATGAAACTAGAGGGCACAGATTTAGGGTAAGTGGTTCGAGATTCAGAGGGGATCTGAGGGGGGAGGTTTGTACCCAGAGGTAGCTGGAATACATGCTTGA
>JARFYF010000046.1:16347922-16358695 GCA_030265395.1 Rhina ancylostomus
GGTCAGATTAAACAGAGACTCAACTAAGTCTGGAATTAACCTACTAAATATACAATAACTCCTCATTGAGAGGAAATTCAACACACCTAGAAAGAACTGCGCTCAAGAGTGATGGATTATAAAAATTGGGCCAATGTTCATTTATAATCTGACCAAAACAAGTGCAAGCATAATGTATGAATTGTTTCATTATTTCTGGTAAAAGTGTACATAAGCATACAGGAAGTAATCCTATGCTGGGGGATTGGGTTAACTGGAAAATAAAACATAATTTAATTTAACAAGAGAAAATACCCATAATGTTGATAGTGAGGAGGAAAGATTTAGACTGCAGAAAGATATAGTTGGTGCGGTCAGCTGTACAGAAAAGTTGCAAGTGGAAATTAATTCAGTGAAGAGTCAGGTAATGCACTGAGGGAGGTGCAAGAAGATATATGTATAAACAATAAATGCAAGGACATTGATTTATGTGGTAGAACAAAAGGAATTTGGAGCACATGTCCACAGAACCTTAAATGTAGCAGGTTAATTCAATTAAGATGGAATGCTTTCCTTTATTAGCCGAGGCAAAGAATACAAGAGCAAGAGGTTATCAGTAGTGTGTACAGTTCTGGTCACCATGTTTTTAGGAAAGAAGTAATTGTAGGGGACAGGGTGTTGTGAAGATTTATGAGGATGTGGTCAGGACTGGAAAACCGTAGTTCACGAAATGTTGACAAACTGCCCTTGTTTCTTTTGGATCAGAGGAGATTGAGCAGCAATTTAATTGAAATGTATGAAATAATGAGAGGGCTAGAAGGATTAAAGAGCAAGGACATTTCCCTTAACAGGGGGATCAAAAACCATGGGGCAGAGATTTAAAGTATTTGGTGGAAGGATTAGAGGGGAGATGAAGGTGACAGCAGCCTGAAACTCACTGAATGAAAAGGTGGTAGAGGCAGAACCATTCATCATATTTAAGTGAAAACTTGAAGAGCTGAGAACTGCAGGGTTACAGACTCAGTGGTGGAAGGTGGGGTTAGGCTGGAAAGTCTGTTTTTTTCCACAGACCAACACAGACATGATTGATTGAATGGCCTTTTGCTCTGTTGTAAGTGTTCTCTGCTTCTAAATTAGCAACAGCACCAACAGCAACAACTACCTACATTTATACAGCATCATTCATTTGATAGAACATCCTTAAGGTATTTCATTGGTACTTTATCCAGTAAATTAAACACTGAGCCACATAAGGAAATATCATGGTGGATAACCAAAAGCTTGATAGATGAGAAATTAATTAAGGTGTCTTAAAAGAGAAAATAGAAGCTGAGAAAATAAGGGAGAAAATTCCAGAACTTAGGACCTCAGCAGCTGAAAACACAGTGATTAAAATGGTGAATGCCCAGAAGACCACAATTAGTGTGGCTGAGACATCTCATAGGATAGCAGAGATGGACTAAATTATAGACACAAGCAGTGGTGAGAAAATGTAATGGTGTGATATATTCAGGTGTGGAGGAATCCTGGTGTGAAAGTAATGAACAAAATGCTATACATCACTCTTTCAAAGACCATGGGCACTGTCTGAACAAAATCAACTGATTTTTAAGAGATTGGAACTTACGATAAGCTGTTGTAGGCATCTAAACATTCTGGCTTCACATTATGAACTGAGACAAAAACAAAAAATGTTTTTAGTACAGTTTGAACAACCAGTAGACTTTTGCAAATGAGTAAAAATCTTTGCCGAAGCCTTCTCACTTACATTGCATTTTGTACAAGTTGCTGGTTTCCTTCTTGGAAAGAAGATTAGAGTGAGCATCTTTTCTTTGATTTACTCTGTGGACAAATAATGATCGAAACCACCCTTTGTCATTTTTCTCTCCTTCGCTATTTGCCCTGAAAAAGCACCAAAAAAATGAAAATAAATTGAATGTGGGTTCGCATAGAAATGGAGAAGCATAATTGTGGAGTGATTTTGCCCAGAGGCCATGCACGGGCATTGATGAGCATGCACTGAAGTGGAAAATATTTCAGCTTCTTTGTGCAGATGAAGCACGGTATTCCATGCACTACATGGTAGCAGGGCTATTTCCAGGCTACAGCTGTATCAAAACAGAGGGACAGCAAGGACAAAATCACACAGATGTACATTAATCCAAAACCATCTTAAACTGGCCTTGACTATCACTTGGAAGATAGCACTGCAACAACTGTATGATTTCTTTATTGTTGAAAGGCCCTTTGATGTAGTAAAACAAATTGAATTCTACAAAGGACAAGACAAATAAAAATTAAACATTTAAGTGCTCACAAGCTTTGGTTTTAAGGGGTCAGCTTTCAAGGAAGGGTCCTAGTGCAGAACCTGGCAGCTGATGGGCATCACAAATTCACTATGTAGTTTGCAAGAGACAGTAGGATTGAGGCAAATTAAATGTTTAGTTGTTTTTGGAATATTAGGAAAATGAGTCTGAACTTTATAATAATGCATCCAGGGAGAAAATAATTATTGTGATGTTTAAGGAAAAGATGGCGTAACATCCATTTGTGAAATTTTATAATACTAATAATTGCTGTCCACATAAAGAACTTGCCACATTTTCCACGGTAAAAAAAATCAAAGTGTGATAAACTCTGTATCACTCTTCTCTGAATTCACCACAATATCAGTAATATGAGCACAAAGGCTTCAAAAAGAAGAAAAAAATAAGTTAGATAGAGATTATCATCCAGTCTGACTTTGAATGCACAGGTAATCTGGTTAAGAATTAAATAATGTCTCAATTTTAATGTATTTGATGCATCAACTAAAAAGAGAATATTTATCAAATAATCTGATTTGTAAAACAGTTTAATCAGAAAAGATACAATAAGGAGTTTCAACCTTTTCATTGTAATCTGTAATACAAAATGTGTTCTTTGAACTACATTGTAAATATTGTCATAGCTAACACAACAAAGTTGCTTCAGGGTTGCACATCATGTGGTTATCGTAATCCTAAAACCAATCAATGCAATGAAAGGGAAAGATATTCTATTTCAAGATGTGCATATTGCTGAAATGTCTATTACCTCTTCAACATTAATGTCTGTGAACTGACAGGCACAATTGAAAAAAAATTCTGGAAAATTATTTCAGTCTAAAAGGTGGCATTAGAGTTTGGAGCATACTATTATGTTCATTTGATGGTTATATGGACGCAAAGAAACTGAGAAGCTGATGTTTTATCCTAACATTAGAAAGATTTCAAAAGCAAAGTATTTTTGACCAAAATTAATGGCTGCTTTCTGTACTGCAGTACTTAGTGTTAAAAGCAAGTTATTTCAAGAAACTACTCTTAAAAAAAATCAGCAAACACATATTAGAAATTGGACTTGTTTTCTTTTAATTTTGCTTGATTCCTATCAGAATAATGCCATAAGAGCTAATAATGTTGATTATTAACAGATATGGGTCTGAAGTCACCCAAGTGCTTAAACCAATTAAATTATGTCAACAAACACAAAGTAATCCAACCAGAGTACTTCAGCAAAGACAGCTTTTATCAGACCCCACAGATTATCATTGGAACTGCTTGTGTATATATCTGACCATTCTCCAAGCATCTTTTACTTTAAGGAGACTGTTTCAAAGGATTGGAAGTACATAGATCACACGCTTTAGATATACTAGTTGGATGTGGTCTTAGCCTAATTATATTAAGTATAATGATGAAAACACACAAGTAATTTCAAAACTCTAAAGAATATGGATTAAATGGCTCCCCCAGTTTCAGAAATGCTTAACTATTACTTGTCTGAAATCAGGCTATATTTACACTTTAGTTAACTTTGGTGTTAAAGAAAACCTAGTTTTTGAACCAAAGTTACAGTTACAGTGTGAATGCCTAATCAGCTAGAAACAATGAAGAAAATATTTGTTTATTTAGACGATAACCTTTCTTTGTTTTGAACATCTTTGCAAAGTAAGCAATTTTCACTGCCAAATAATCACAATTAAAACCTCGAATTAAAAAATAAAACATCGAAATAACACCATAATTACACTAACTTAAATGAATTGATTGAGAAGAGTGAGCGAGCCACAACACACATGCATAAAACTAACTTCTCATTGGCAGACAACAGCAAGGACTAAGTAATGTGTTTGGCTTTGTGAGGATCTGGTTGGAACCATGATAATATATCAAAGTGCCAACTTTAATCGGTTACATTTACACGCCGTTCTGAAACAGAATGGCAGCAACGTTTCATCACACGGAGCAAGCGACAATGATTGCATGAGCGGAGCATTCGGTCGGACCTGTTCCACACGGTCCTCTGTCAATGGACAGGTAACATGGGCAAGGCAGGGACCCAGGCCACACAGCCCCACACTACCTGGTGAAAGTCAACGCCACCGAACTCCGCGTTAACAACGCCGGCGATTTCCACATCCGAACAGGCCATATCGCCGCCATCTTCTTGTTTTTCTGGTGGAAAGGTCGGCGTTTGTGTGTGTGGTTTTTTTTGCCAAGGTCTGCCAAAGTCCTCTCGACGAACGTCGTTCAGCAGTGAACGTGAGCGCCACAGCTGTGCACATAGGCAGGAAATGGGAAATGCTCTGGTCGTGTTCCTGTCTCACTGTGTATCATTTAGCATTGGAGGTACAATTTCAGATCGATGCAGTGTGGTATTTTGGAACCTAATTGTTAAATCTCTAGAAACAACAGGAATGCATTTTTTTTTAAAATCTACTTTACAATATTTTGAATATATTGGTCTAAACATTAAACGTATATTGAAAGAGGTAGAACTGTGTCATTTGATATTGAGCCAGATTTCGTGATGTGCATAATGGTGCTCAGTGTTATATATGAATAAATAGGGCACGCAGTTTCAGATAGGGACAGATGTACATTTAAATGTGAATATCCAAAAATTGTTTCTTAAGTTGTGCCTCTCTGCCACCAACTTTGGAGAAACTGCATATTGCCATCTGATAATAGGAAGGGCAGGAAGTTGTGTCATAACTGCAACCTAAATATGCCATAGGTATATGTTGTCATTTGAAGTCAAGTACTGTTTTAACAATTTCAAATAGTGAGTGGAGAGTGCATGGGTGACTCAACAACTGGCTGACAACCATGAGATGCTCGTGTTCTTTAGCACTGTCAAGGCCACCCACGATCCAAACACCCAAGGGTCCACCTCACCGAGAGCTAAGAATGGAGGCAAAGTTATCAGAGACAGAGAGGCCGTCAACACTCTCTGGGAGGAACACTTCAAAGACCTCCTCATACGTAACTCTGCCCTTGATGTGAGTGTCCTTGACAGCAGCCTGTTGGGTCCAGCTATGCTGTCACTACTGATTGACAAGAAGTCCAAAACATCACGTATCAACTAAATAAAAGCAACAGGTTCTCAGAAGAACTCCGTATCCCCATCAAAGTTCTAAAAACTGGCGGTAAAGTGTTTCAGTCCCAGGTTCACAAACTCATCATACACAGCTGGGAAGAGGAGGCAGAAATTGTGACTATTTTCAAGAAAGGAGACAAGTCCAACTGTTGACCTACAGAGAGTTCTTCCTGATGTGCACGACAGGGAAAGTTATCACCTTTGACCTCCTCTACTGCCTCTCCCAGTGGACAAAGAGCTGCTTCCCAAATCTCAGTGTGGTTTCCATCCATCCAGGGCACAGTAGACGTGATATCCACTGTGTGGAAAAACTCCAGGAGAAATGCAGGGAGCAACAGCAGTTATGATGCATGGCCTTCTTAAACCTCACTAAAGCTTTTGACTTCATTAATCTGGATGATGAAATACCCTCCACAAATTCAGTTGCATGCAAACATTTGTCTCCATCTTGCATTTCTTTCATGAAGGCAAGCAAGTCATGATTCTAACCAACAGGTTTTCAATAGAACCAATCTCTATGAAGACTGGTGTTTAAAAAGGATGGTACCTTTGCCTTGAAAGACTTTTTTTTCCAGTCTTTCTTGCTGGAATGCTGGACTTCACATCTGACAAACTACCCATGGGAGTAGAGTTGATTTTCAGAACTGATAAGATAAGATTTTAGTCACATGTACATTGAAACACACAGTGAAATGCATTTTTTATGTAGAGTGTTCTGGGGCAGCCCACAAGTGTTGCCACACTTCTGGCACCAACATAGCATGCCCACAACTTCCTAACTTGTACGTCTTTGGAATGTGGGAGAAACCGGAGCACCCAGAGGAAACCCATGCAGTCATGGGAAGAACAAACAAACTCCTTACAGACAGCGTCCAGAATTGAACTACAGTGCCTGCCACACAGAACTGATGGGAAACTGTTCAACCTTTGGTGAACTGCAACTTCAGTAGTTGAGCTGTCATGTGCACATGATACTAGCATTTGTGCATCTCAAAGGCTGAACTTCAAATCATTATTAACTCATTCACTGAAGCATAGAAGCAGATGGGCCTTACAATCAATATCTGCAAGATAATATTCCTCTACTAACCTGCCCTCGTATACGACATCACCCTTGAACAATAAACATTCATGACGAGATCCTGGAAAACATGGACCACTGCTCAGTCTTGGGAGCCACTTCTCAGTGAACACAGATGTCAAAAGTGAAATTCACCATTACCTTCAATACACTAGTACAGCCTTTGATCAGTTGAGCAAAAGAGTGTTTGAAGATCAATCCCTTAGACTTGACACAAAGCTCAAGTGCTACCAGGCAGCATTAACTCCTGGTGTCCATTATGCTGGGACTTGCAGCAGGGACCTCAAGGCACTAGTATGATACCACCAACCTTCTCTACAAAATCTTCCAAATTCATTGGAAGTAGAAGTGAACCAATAATGGGTTCGTCTCCCAGAACAATATCCTCTACATCAAGCCTCTAATTAAACTCTGTCAGCTACATTAGACAGGCCAAGTTATCTGGATGCCCAACACCAGAGTTCTGATACAGACATTCTGTTCTGAGCTTAAAAGAAATTGCCAGGCAGACAGGGGAAAAGATTCAAAGCCTTCTTGTAAAAATGCAACATTCACACTGACCTTTTTGGGAATTTCTGGTCCATGATTACTCAAGGTGGAGAGGAACATTAAGGAGCAAACCCTATATAAACAGTGGAGTGAACACAACACCTCATTAACCACTCACCCTTCAGAAACAACCCCCCCCCCCTCCCAATCTGTGGCATCTCTGCAATCCCCACTTTGGCCTCAACAACCACCTCAGAGTCCACAAAATCTGAGTGGAAGGGAGTTTCCTTGAACCTGAGGGGCTATCTAAAAAGAAGATCATTTTAACAATTACTGCAATTAACTACTCAAGCACTGAAAAATTTCTCATTTCAAGTCTAATTGTTGGAAATATTAAAAATCACTTTTAAAAAGGTAAGATTTCTGCTTCCTCTCCCTTAACGTGTTTCCCCTTTACTACTGCACCTGATTTGACATTGAATTCACCTACTCTAACTTCCTTGTTACTACTTGAGCTGTACAATAGGTAAATTCAATGTCAAATTAGGGAAGAGAGGAAAAGGAAAAAAAAAGAAAGGAATTAAAAGAAGAAAACATCACTTTTCAAAATCTCCAACAATGAGACGGCACTTGAAATAATTAATTAATTGATAGTTGTCATTTTAAAAAGAACTTACTCTTGAAATATGCAGATTAAACAAACTATGATGAGTTTAATGTGTAGCTATTGTGCAAGTGCACCAGCCACATACCTTGATGGTGAGACCGGCAATGAGATGCTGTTTCTGCAAAACAATTGGTGGAGTAGCTTAATTTAAACCCTCTTTTGGAAATGCACATTTAACTGAATCTGTCACTTGCCTGAGGCTGGTGCACTGTTTACACAAATAACATTACCCCCAACATGAAATTCAGGTCATTTGCCTGTGCTGCTAATAAGAATGACCTAACACTGCTCTTGCTTCAGCTCACCTGTTGCTGAAAACATCACCCATGCCTTAGTTACCTTTAGGCAGCCATTCCAAAGCACTTCTGGGTAGACTGGGTCCTTGCACTCTCTGCTAAATTTTGAAATAATTTTGAAGTTTTATCAAAATTCTGCTGCCTAAATCCTTACATGCATTAAGTCGCATTCACCCATCACATTTGGTCTGGCATTTGGTTTCAATTAAATAACATCTTGATTTTTAAATTCTCAATTTTGTTTTAAAATCTCTCCATGCTATCATTCCATCCTTCTTCTGTAATTTTTTGCAGGCCTACAACCTTTTGAGGTATCTGTGATTGCCCAGTTCTGGCCTTTTGATATTCCCAGAACAGAGGGATAAAAATGTGCTCAGAACTCGAATATTTCATTAGTTTTGCTGCCAATTTCCACCCTGTTGTCACCTTTAAATGGTCCATCTCTAATTCTTCCCTTTCTGGATATTTCTGTCTCCATGTTAGGGGGACAGCTTAGTGACAACCATCAGTTATCTTGATATACCACCTCCCAAGTTCCCTCCTTTCAGGACTTGATTACATTCTCCCATTTCCTCCGTCTCCATCATATTTGCTCCGATGATGACTCTTTCTCTACAGGTGCCTCTAAGACATCTTTTTTCTTTAACTATGGGTTTCTCTCTTCCACAGTTGACAGCGTCCCTAAATACATCTCATTTATTTTCCGCACCTCTCACATTCTTTCTTCCCAGTCAGATCAAGGAGAAAGTTCCCCTGGCCCTCGCTTTCCACCCCACCCGCGTCTACATACTTAATATTTTTTTTTACAATGTCTGCCACCTACAACGAGATACCACCTGAAGACACATCTTCCCCTCCCCTCCCCTTTCAGCATTCCACTGGGACCATTCCTTTCATGATTCTGGTCTGCTCTTCCACCTCACCAGTCAGCCCCCCTCTCAAAACACTTTCCCATACGAACATAGGATATGCAACACTTCTCCTTTTACCTCTTCCCTTCCGACTATCCAGGGCTCCAGTGTTTTCAGGTGAAGCAGCACTTCATTTGCACTGCTCCAATCTAATGTACAACTTTCTATGGTCTCTCTGCATTGGAGCATTGGTTGACTGCTTTGCAGAGCCCCTGCTTTTAGACCGTAGGGATGGCCCTGAACTTCTGTTTCCCTATCATTTTAATTATTTATCCTAAGCTCATTCTGACCTTCTGCTTGTGGTGCCCTGTGTGTAAGTTTGAGTAACAGCCCCTCATCTTCTATCTGGGCACACTGCAGCCTTTTGGACTGAACATTCAACTTCAACAATTTCAGTCAACTGGCTTTCTGTCTTTGTGTTGGAACTAGCTGGTTCTGTTGTAGGTTATCCACCTGTAATATTAACTCAGTTTTTCGCTCTCCATTAAAACTACCTAACATGCTGGGTATTTCCAACAATGCTGACCTGCATTTCACAGCAGTTTACATGTCCCTTTGTTTGTTTTTCTCTCTAAAACTACTCTTATTAAGCTATCATCCAGATGGTGTCCTGAGGAGCTTAACACCAATGGCAACTCTGGATCTGTCCTTTGTCCTATTCACCTCTCCATCCTCTGCTTTACAACTCAAAACAAACTTGTTTTCTCTCTTTCCAAGTTCTAATAAAGGGTCTTTGACCTGAACCATGAACCATTTTGCTTTCCACAGATGCTGACTGACCTGCTGAGTATTTCCATCATTTTCTGCCTTTATTTCAGATTACCAGCACCTCGTTTTTTTTAGATATATTTTCATCTTCCTACACTGCCTGTTAGTAAATGTTGCTTGATGACACTCTCTGGGAGGATTTGCTGTGTTAAAGCTGATTATATAAATTGGAAGTTATTTTTAATTTTGCAGTCCTTCAATTGATTTAGTAGGTGCACGCTTGGTTTCCCTGATCATGTAGATCCCATATGTCCTCCTTACATCCCTGCAGAAGATACCATGAACTTTAAGCAACCTGCACAAAATGATTAAAAAAAACCTTAACATGCAAAGGAGAGTCTAACAGCAGTTATCCTGAGATGTAACCGCAAAATCTGCCGTGAAGTTTTTCAAAGTCTGCCAATGTTAGCTGTATATCCAATAAACACACAAAAATAATCTAAGACTGAAGGTAACCTCAAGATAATCAAATGAATGACCATTTCCTCTAATTTTTCACACAGGAGTGCTTGAGTATCATTACTACCAAAAAAAAAGGCACAATCCAAGCAAATGCAATTATGTAAATTTAAACTGGATATGTAAGAGTACTGAAAATGATCAAAACAAAATGACTGGAGGTTAATTGTATTTATCCCAAAGACTATGAAGAAAATTTGTAAAGATTTTATGTCATTATAAGGGGAACAGGGGAAGTACTGGACACCATAGAGACCAATATTTGAGAACGGACCACAATGTTGCTCATGTTCAAAAAAAAATTCAAGCTGATTCAGGCAATTACAGAACCAATGCAGTGACTACCTTGGAAAGACAAATGATGTCAGAGAAGTAAGAGTGGTATGTCCCAAGGTTCTTAGTTTGGACTAATTTGTTTTACTTGAATAGACCACACTTGTAAACAGGATGCAAATTTGCAAATTGACCACATTTGGTTTAGTGTGAAACTAAGTATGGCCCTGTGGTTGGAAGAGGCAGCTCAGAAAATACTGATTTGGACAAAACAAGCTGATCAATGATGAAAAACACTGTGATGCTGGAGGAACTCAGCAGGCCAGGCAGCATCCGTGGAGAAAAGCAGGCGATCAACATTTTGGGTCAGGACCTGTCTTCAGGACTGAAGATAGTGTTACGAACCAGCAACAAAAGAAACACACCGAGACATGTATAAGTGTTAAAAAC
>JARFYF010000046.1:16475921-16487597 GCA_030265395.1 Rhina ancylostomus
GGAAGATGTGCGTTTACCATCTCCTGAGGTGTAAGTATGAGAGCTATGGTCGCTTTACCTGTCATCAGCACCAGTTCCTGCAGGTGGCAGATCTATCACTGGTGGTGGTAGCCTGCAATGCCAGTGATTTGCAATGGGACTTGTGCTTTTATAGTTATCCAATTTGTACTTCCTAGGTCCCATATTCTTGGTGGAGATCTGCTAACAGCAATAAGGATGTTGGTAGGTCTGAAGGTGTAGATACTGAACAAGAGGTAAGCACTAATCTACTGAAAACTTTCTCCAAAGTTTATGGAAAGTGTGAACACAACTCCTTTTGAAGAAGTGCTTCCACAGAGGCAATATGGAGAGCAGCTGCGAAGCTGAATTATTTATTGTGAAATTACATTGCCACCTCCTGAGCTCCTGTATATTGCCAGCCTGGTCTCTCCAGGATTTCACCGATGGTTTTTGGAGAGCTCAGGAATTCAAAAACCACTGTTATGGCAGCTGCTTATACACGATTAATGTATTTAAATGATCAACTAGTTGTCTTTTGGGGAGTGGAAGGTGGGATCTCGATCATTTGCTGCTCCATGCATTTGGATTTGGTCTGGAATATTACCACTGATCTCTACCCTGTCTATTCTCCCCCAGCCCCAACTAACTCTGTTTCTCACATACACTTCTTCCCTGAACTGCTCAGGATTTTGCAGCAATTTTTCTGGTTTGATTTCATATTTGCAGATATGGGCTGCTAATAAAATATATATTTCACCATTATTTTGTTTATGAACAGACTTCTAAATTTAATTCTAATTGCATTTTCCCTTCCTTACAGCTTACTCAACAAAGCACTAAATCTCAAGTCACCTTCTTTGAAGAATTGTAGTTTCAAAATTGCACACCTCACTGCCCTAATTCTGTCCAGGAGTCACTGATTCTGATGTGAAAAATCAGTTGTGCATGAATCTTATGCATGGGGATACAAGCTTGAAATGACTGAAAAATATTACTGTTTACTGTCTTCTGGAAGTTTGCTCTGTAGATGTTATTGTGTTTTATTTATTTGGTTCACCTCTTATTTGTATGACATCAGTGTTGTTACCTGTCATGCACAAATGACTGAAGCTACATACACATGCAGATCTTGTTTTCATTTGCTGCTGATTTTCACTGCATGTTCATGGGGATTTGTATACTATGATGAAGTAAAAGGCTGTTTTTAAGCAGCCCACTCAGTATAATGCAGCAGTTGAAGTCTTAATGTCTGTCTTATGTTGCATCCAATCAATAGAATGCAGCAGGTACATAAACCTTGTTGCATATACATGACATTGTATTTGTATTTTTTTGCCAGATTTAGACATGACAGTTACAAATCATTTTTACCGCCTAATACAAAAGAATAAATACTCCCCATTGAAGCAAAATTTTAAAGTGAATTTTGAAGATAAATTTTGTAATACATTTTGATAATCCACAGAGATGTAGTGGTTATAGTGTAATACAGCAAGGAAACAGGCTCTTCAGCCCTAATCCCATTTTTCTTGCATCTCCATTAACTCCTGCCATCCCCTACACATATACAATAGACAATTAACTTACCAACACATATTTGGGAGGTGAGTGCAAACTGGAACTCTGGAAGACACATGAGCTGTTGTAGGGAGAACATGCAACCTCCACACAGATAGTGCCTGAGGTCAGTATTGAACCTGAGTCACTGGGGATGGAAGGCTGCAATACAAACCACTGCAACACTCTGCTGCTCAAATGATCAGTCAAACAGTTATTTGATTACAAAGCCATTTTCAAATGAAGCCTCGTGAATGACCTCGATTTCTTGATGTACCGAAATCAAAATTATTCCATTGCACTTTTAGTTAATTTCTTGAAGACTATGAGCTACAAAATATTCAACCTTACAAAGTTTTACTTAAAAACACTTTTTTTTGAACTACCTTTTATATGAAAGACATTGAATATTTTACAAGTTAAATTATTGTATATTCAGAGATATAGTTCTTGTTATACAAAGCAGGTTTGCTGTAAAGCAAGAATGCCAAACAAAATTAATTGCAAAGTTCACTTGAATTTGACTTGAGGTTTGCAGCACAGAACATGGGCCATCTAGCCCAGCTGGTCTGTACTAGTGTTTGAATTCTATAGGGGCCTCCTCACACCCTATTAAATCTCATCTTATTAGCTTCTCTTTACATTCCATTTTTCCTTATGACATTGCTTCACCTTAAATGCATCTATCCTACTTGTCTCAAGTACACTGTGTATGTTGATGGGACCCACCTCCATTTAACCATACACTGCTTATCTGCCCCACTGTTTCCAAATTATCTCCTTGTCAGACGTCCAGTGCTGGATGAGCAGAAATTTTCTTCAACTCTCTGGAAAATGAACCAACCTTATCATATTTGGCACTGAGAGGAACCCCCGTGTGTCCAGTAGGATAAAGTTCTGAAAGCTGCCTACAATAAGATTGTAACCATAATCAAAGTTGCATTGGCAAAATAATATGAAAATATTTATTGCTGTAATACCACATTCAGTGGCACTATATTAAAAATGTATTTCCTGAAATTGAACAGATTGTATTGAGAGTTACATGTGCATTTTAGTTGGGGAGATTGTACAAAAGTTTTTTTTTGACTGAGGTGTTATTGTGAAGTTACATTTTCTGAAACTGCTAAGCTTTTATTAGTTCTAGTGCTAATTTTGTCAGGTGTAGATGATTTAAGACAAGTTCATCTGTACCTAAAGAGCAAGATTTAAAAAAGAAATCTTGAGTCCACTACTTCTATTAGTCCATTTTCATAACAATAAATGGAGCTAGCAATTGCAAGAACAGGTTTCCTTACATTGTACTGTAAAACTACAGATAAAATCTGAAAGTTTTCCACCAGTCAGTATGGCCACAGCAGTTGCTGTTCTGGTGTTTGGTGTAAAATGCCCTGCAGGAGCTCTTGTAATTAGTTTCAGAGATGAAATATTTTCTATAAAATGCTTTTGTTTCATTCAGACTCCCAGCATGAACTTAAGTGATTAATCATACTGTGTTCAGGATCTTCTGCTTGAATTTAATGACGTATTTCTTGTGAATCTAAAACCGGTAGCAGAAAACAGACTGATTTCAAGAGAAGTAATGATCACAAGAAAATAAATTACATTTGGGCTTTATGCTCTTCCTTTGCATGTAGTTTTCTTACTTGAGAAAATGACAAGTAAGAGCAAGAGGGTTATCTTATTATCTTAAGGAATGCACTCAAGTTACAACCACACCATCACCTGTCCTGAAGAGGCTATTACATAGTAATGTGGTTTAATTTTCATGCATCCTATACTTAATTAACTTACTAAACTTCACCCACTTTGCAACTGTGATGTAATATTCAGTCACAATTTCAAACCTAACAACATAATCTTTTGTATAATTGACAAGCAAAAGTTCTTAACAAATAATGTTAACATTTTAATATTATTTAATTGACTTGCATGATGGCTGTATTTATTGTAACTATGAAAATTCATTTAAATCAATGGAAAGAAAATCCAATAATTCAATAAAATACATTCTCAGAACACTTTCTGGGAAGTTGAAAACTACATATTTGGAAAAAGGATGAAATTTGCATAAAATACATTTGGATTTGTACTTCTTGTGCATTTATTTTATCAGTTAAAGAACTGAACAAAAATTTAGCAAAATGCTTCTGCTGAGCTGGTATATTAATTCCATGTCTTCCATTACAGTTTTAAGTTTAACTTCTCAGGTTTTGCTTAAATTTCATTTTCTTCAACCCTCTATGTAACTTAATAACTGTTAAGTTGTCACAAAATTGCTGTATATTTGCAGAAAAGGCTTTGCATTGATTGTCAACTCGGTAATTTTGGAACATTGAAAAGTGTACCATCTTCTGCAACTGACCTTTGGAATCAAGGGTGACTTGCTTCTACTCTGGTTCTGTGCATGAATTTTTTAAGCTTGGAATGGCTGTTGCCCAGCAGCTATCACACAAAAGTGACAGTGGCAAAGAGGTCCAAGACAATTGGAGACCTGACTCTACTGCACAGAATGAGCATGTGTGTCTGGGCACATACACATGCTCTGGGCACAAACAAACATCCTCTTGACTGTAGATGCACAATCTTGCCCAAATACTGTGGAACACCTTCTTTGCATTCCCTTCTGCCCTCATCTTCTTCCATCAGCCCTACCCTCCCTCAGCCTTCCTATCCCTCTTCATCTGCTTCCATCAGATTTCCCCTCCCATAGTCCCTCCATCCTGTCGATTCAAGCACCCTCATTCACCTGCTATCCCCCCCTTGTCTCCTTCCCTCTCTTCCTCACAATTTCCCCTCTACTCTGCCTCATTCTCCAGCTGTTGGCTGTTTGCACTCTTCAGGAATAAGGCTGCCCATCCACCACCCGTGCTCATCCTCTCCATCGCCACTCCTCGGTTTCCAATTGCACAGACCTGGTCCCACCAGGAGCTTGCAGCCAAACCCAGCCTCTCAGGAAGCCACGGGGAAATCATTGGCATCACATCTAGTGACACTGATTTCAGCACCAAGCAGGCACCCAGCACTGTGCAGGCGTGTTGGAGGGTACTAGTGCATGACTTCCCTACCCAATGGAGGTGGATATCTCACTCACCTGCCATTGTCACTCAGCATGAACCCAGTTTAAACATCTGCACATCTTCAAATTGCTCTAAGCCTTTATGCTGCTGCAAACTCATTATAAAGTCTATTTTAAGGAATGTATACCCTTTATTGAATTACAAAGGACCCATTTCAAACCATTAATCTTGTCGGGCCAGCTCCAGAGTGCAACATATGAAATAAAGGCTTGTGCACAGTTTGAAATCAAGATCTCATTTTGTTCCTTGTCATACTGCGTTGCTTGGTATCAGTTTTAATTTGCAGTTGCTGGATGTGACTTGGGCTTTTCTGGTTACCACCCAGATCCGTGAAACAGTAGAATAATACAGGCCTCTCTGGCTGACCCACAAATTGTTGAGATAGAATAAGGTTCAGTGCTCTGCCATAGCTCGTTTAACTTGTTTATGCCATAATTACTTTTGAATTGTGAATTTGCACTTCTATTTTATTAATACTTGAAAATATTCTGGAAATGTGTGTGAACTGTTGGGACCTAAGTTGGTTCTATTTTGAGTGTCTACCATTTATCAAAACTGAAAGGAAAGTATGAAAGCTTTTATATAGGTCTTGGGATAGAATAAAGAGCAACTGGTCAAGTCAGCAGTCAGGTTTGCCAAAGTTAGCAGGGTTTAACTGGTTTGGCAGCTGCAGAGATTAGTGAATGGAAGAATGAACAAAAAGGCATCCTGCTGCTGTGAGAAGAAGTGAAACCAAAGGCAGAGGAAATAGGTTACACAAAATCAAGGGTCTTATTCATTGCAAATAAGGGCCAACCTTGCCTGTGATGTACTATTGTCTGTGAGGCACAGTAGTATAGCAGTTAGCATAACGCTTTACAGTGCCAGTGACCAGGGTTCAATTCCAGGCACTGTCTGTAAGGAGTTTGTACGTTCTCCCCGTGTCTGCGTGGGTTTCCTCCAGGTGCTCCGGTTTCTTCCCACATTCCAAAAACGTACAGGTTAAGAAGTTGTGGGCATGTTATGTTGGTGCCAGAAGCGTGGCAACACTTGCGGGCTGCCCCCAGAACACTATGCAAAAAGATATATTTCACTGTGTGCTTTGATGTACAAGTGACTAATAAAGATATCTTTTCACAATGCAACTGAGTGTATTGCTTATGCAGATAAGAGATAGCAAATTCTGCTCTACCTGAGGTGCTTTGGTAAACCTGGATTTGGTTTTAAATAACGGAAGAACTTGGCATGATATAGAGTTCACCATTTGATGCATCTCACGCGTAACATTTGCCGCAAAAGAGAATGAGAGATGGAGTTGTAATAAGTGTTAAAACTTTTAAAACATATTCAAGGAATTCAATGTAGAAGTGGAGTATCAGATCAATATAGTTATAATTCATATCATTACAATAAAAATGGTGCTCTGCTACTCAAATTCGTTCAGTCAGTGCAGCAACTTGCATATGATAACATCCAAACTTAGATCTAATTGTAACAATAAGTGGCACCATTCTGAGGACTCCTACTTTTTTTCTTGTGAAAGGTGTGGATGCAGTTCTCAAAATTTCGATTGTCAGACCATTCTTAGTAATCTACTTAGTAAAGGGGAATCTTATTTAAAGAAACATTTTATATGTTAGCTAGCCATCTGGGTTGTAGCTTTTTATCTTTTTCAGAATGCAAGGACCCAATCTTTTGAATAATTTCATTGAAGGGGGTGCAAGAATCCAGCAAAACAATGGCTTCCTCATCAAGCAAACTGGTAAACCTAATCACAACAGGATGAACAGACCTTGTCACTTGTCAACACAATAACAATATCAGTGAGCTTTGAACCATCCCATCAATTCGCTGTGGAAGCAGCTCTTTTGTTTTGCTGATCATTGTGGGAGGGAACGGTTAGATTGATCTTAGAGTAGGTTAAGAGGTTGGCACAACCTCGTGGGCCGAAGGGCCTGTACTATGCAGTAATGTTCTATGTTCACACACAAGGAGTTAATCGTCATGGAAATCTCAGGCAAAGAGTTAACTTAATTCCAAGCATGAGTTGCTCTGCTAAATTATCCCTCTCATTTCAGAGGCTGGGAGAAAATCTATGTGTCTTTCGACCTCATGTAAAACAACAGACATCTCAGAAGTCTGTGCGGTCTCATTAGTGGATTCTGCTCTTTGAATTGGCTGGAGAGCAACCTACAAATTGGCTTCAGCAGTGAAAACTGACTGTAAATAGGGAGAACAACAGAAACAATTTGAAATTAAATGAGAGCTTTAACATAGAAAATTGTTCCAAGATTCATTCCCAAACCATAAATGAAATATTGTACGTCAAGCCAAAGAGAAGAAGCATTATGTTTCAATGAAAATCTGTAACATAATGGTCATATGGTGTAGGGTTGAAAACATTATAAACATTCATAAAATTGCATGGTCATTGTTAACATTGGATATCTCAGGCAGGTGTAAAATTAATAACTTTGGCAGCGTGTTTTTATTAATGACTATTATCATGTGTCGTATGTGTTATGACAAATGCATTTATTACAGGTCATTAGAGTTTGTGCTTTATAGAATCATCTGAACCCCTAGGTTTGGCTCTGATTTCATAGCTGTATTCCTGTTATGTACAGCTAAGTTTTATAAATACTCAATCTACTTCAGAATAATATAGAACCGGAGAATATTGAGCAAAGTAGAACTCATGCTGCTATCATTACCTTGATCCTCAGGCAATAATTATTACTGGCCCACAGATAACTATTGTTACATCTTACATCTGTGTATCATTTCTGAACTGTAAAGAGGAGAACTGATTCTATTTGCCTTTACTCTGTTCCAGTGTGTTGTGACATTCAGGTCAGGAACGGCTGCCCCTTTTTCTCCTTTCAAAAGTTAGCTTGTGGAAATTTACCCTGTGGTCTTCATCTGGAAAAAAAGGGGTTAGAATGCCATTTTATTTTAAGAATCTAGTTCACACAGGGCAAGGGTCAGAGGGAAAACTGTCATCTTTAAGCATTCATATCTTGTAACTACATAGGAGGCCTTTCACCCCATCGGGTTTAGGCAGCTCCCGTTCCCACTCTCCACATTTTCTCTTACACATGCCCATCAATTCCTCCTTCATTCTTGTTGCCATTAACCTAGAATGAGCAATGAATTACACCAGCCAAATTATCCACCAGCATGTCCTTGGGACATAGAAGGAAACTGGAGCACCTGGAGGAAATCCATGCAGTCACTGAGAGGACGTACAAACTCCACACAGACAGCTTTCAAGGTCATGATTGAACCTGGGTCTCCAGAGCTGTGAGACAATGGCACTAACTGCTGCACCTTCCTGCCTCTCTCATATGACATATCTGAGATCAAAGAAATTGAGTTGTGAAAAATATTGAAAATTCCCAATATTTTTAGTTATTATGTCACATTATCCATTTATTGAAATTAATAAGGATATGTTCAACAAATATATTCGAGAAATGTTAACTAAAAGTTCCATTATGGCCAGCAATTTATTTGATTGGATTTTAACTTTGTCATTTAAAGTCTCAATTATAGGACTTTTAGTCTCGAAAATCAATGTTAGAACGTGATTAAGATGATTGCCATGCTGATGGACTTTAACTAATATTCTCACTTCTTGCGAAATATTTAGCATATCTGAAAGAAATGACAAAGAACCAGTTTGCATGAATTTCAGAGAATGTTTTGTATAACTAATAAGTTCTCTTCATCTGTTGATTGTGGTTAAGGAGTCACTCAATGTTTGCCTCAATTCAAAGATGATTTCCAATGAATATGATAATTATTGAAAAATGTCAAAATATTGCTTGTTTTTAAGTATCTTCAGCAACCAGTAAAACAATTAAATTAATGTTTATGCGACAAAGCAAAATTTAATTAAAAAAAACAAAAGAAGCCCGAAAGGTCACTTAGATATGGTTAGTGTTTTCATCATGTAAACAAAATAATTTGCATTCTATTTTGAAAACACATTCTGTGTTCCAAAGAACTTCATGTGGCCATGCTGCAATTGTGGAGATCATGATGATATTTCTCTCTGACAGCAATACATTCTTTCTGCTTGGCATTGCGCCAGTGTGTCGTTGAGGAACTAGAGAAAGTCATAGGCTCTGAGGTTCTGTGGCTTTCAAAGGTCATGTATCACCCATAGCACTCATTCTACTATTATTAAATGTCTTTGGCTTGAAATTGAATCTCAAGAGGTTATTAGGGAGAAATCAGTCTTAAAAATGTTAAGAATTACAAAATGCTGATGAGTGTAGAGTGACAGATCATTGAATCAAAGATCTGTTCAAACCCCTATTTTCACATACATTAATCAGGCCTCACAATCCATACTGGTTAAACTTACCCAGGAATCTGCCCTCAAATGTGCTGGCCTTTTCTACTGGCTGAGTGGAAAGTTATCATTATTTTTCTTGTCTGTCTTATTTAATGTTGAGTTACTCCACTTTTTTCTTCCAACACATTCCCTGCACATTTTGGCATCGGCCTTGTAACTCTTCCATCTCATTCCGATTCAAGTAAATTGGGAAAGCTAAACTGAACATAGTGTAGCAAATTTCACTTGATAAGTGTGATCTATCAATCTAAATATTGCTCTAAATTCTGAAAACATGTATTTTATTGGTGGCTATATTAACCAAGATTATATTCATGTTTTTAATTATTATATCATACTGTCCAATTATTGAAAGGAATTCCTTTCAAAATCTGATCCTTGAGCACACTCAAGGAATACCATTTAGCTTATTACGTAAAACAAGCTTGTCAAACTAATAGCATTGGTAAGCAAATTATTGGTAAAAAAAATTTAAGGGATACACAAATCATCGAGGATAATCAGCATTTTTTCAAGGGAGATTTTGTCTGTCTAAGTCAATTGAGTTTTTTTGAGGAAGAAACAATAAGGATCAGTGGAGAGAGATTTGTCAATATTAATTTTAATCTATCATTTGCCTCTATTTATTCGATTGATCTAAATTTTGCAGCGACCTTTTTATAGCCTACTTTCTCTGCAGTTGTTGTCTAATTTTAGAGATGTGTGCTAATTTGCTGAAGTGCATTTATACTCACCTTTCAAGTCATTATGCAGATTGGATACATTGGTATCCAAGAACTTACCCTGAAGTAGTCAAAGCTCCTTGGTCTGACAACATGGTTTATATTATCCTGGAAATGCCTACCCCAATTCAAATTGTGTAGATGTGGCCTTTCATGAAAAATGAACCAGAGAATCTTGCACTTTAACCCACCTCACAAAAAAAGTCTTTGGATTTTACTTGGCTCACCCAGTCACTTTCAGACCACATGTAAGTAAGTACCAGGTTCTTGTTGATTCTTCAGCCAGGTTTCTGTCCTTGAAAAGATGGAATGTGTTGATGAGAGTGTTGAGACTGGAGTGGACTCCCAGAAGAAGGAGCACATTGAATGACTAATATTGACCTTTATTAGGAACCTTGTAAGAAAATAAAGCACATAACTGCCAATATCTGAGGTGCACAAGCACAAAAACGTTAAAGATTGATGCTGAACTCTACTTTTAGAACAAACAAGTCTGTGGATTACAAGAAAAATTACAAATAATTTTAATTCAATGCTGCAAAAGATGATTGTTTTTCTGTTGTTCAGACAAGGAAGTTATATGCCAATGAATTTAAAAATCTTGTGGTCATTAAAGATTGACAGTTATGTAAAGTGTTTGAATAACATTTAAAAATATTTGAACTACTTAGCAGATCAAGACTATTCTTGTTTCTCCTCAGGTGCTGGCTGACCTGCAAAGCTTTTCTAAAATTTCTATTTTTGTCTCAGAGTTCTAGGACTGGTAACCTTGTACATTGTGTAAAAGGTTTTGTTTGATTCACACTTTGTCGGGCCGGGGTGGGGGCGATGTGGGGGGAAGGATAGGAGAACATTACAGAATATCTCCTTGAGATTTTACACTTCAGTTAGATTCTCTAAGTTAAATTATACATAATGAGTGCCAGATATGGTCTTAATGCTGCCTGGTCTTTTCACCCCTTCACATGTTCTTATATTCCTCAATGTTTAAGTTTTTCCAAACCTTGTACTCTTAGCTCTTTAAAAGCAAATCTTTCCAGTGAAAATCTCAATAAATTGTGGAGTACTGAAATATGTGCTTGAGATAAGCTCTCATTATGTTCATATTTACATCCACTCATCAAATACTCCACTTCAACAAGTTATAAAATATTGATTCAAATAAAAATTAAAAGCTACAGATCCTATTTGTTTTATTCATTTCAGAAGTAAGTGATTCCAGTTTACTTTATCCTTATAGTGCCCTCTGACCTTTTGAAATGGGCTGTGTTTCATGATCCAAAAATTATAAAAGAGATCTGTCTGCTTCATTTAATATCCATTGATGGACCATAGTAATTTTTATGACACTGTAATTTTGTATCTTCACTGTTATGGAAATTTTGTCCTAGTTTTCTTTTGTTTTCCATTGTATCACTCCTTTATCCTTCTCTTGAATTTATTGACTTATGTTGGGTTAAAATTTCACATGGATGACAGATGCTTGAGTGCCTCACCAAAGTGGCCGATCTTTCTCTTCACTGCAGACTCTCAGATCCCGCTTCCCTGAAATGTGGCAGCAAGCGCAGGAATAAACAAATCTTCCAACAGTATCAAGAGGGTGTGATAAATGCTGATTGTATTTTTATCTCCTGTGTAGATAAGAATGAGTATGGTAGCCTGGTGAAAAATGAGCTGCTGAAGGAATTCAACAGGTCAGGCAGTGTCTGTGGAGGGACGTGGACTGTCAATGTTTTGGGTCATGACCCCACATCCATTACAGATGAAGGATCTCGACCTGAAATGTCGGCTGTGCATTTCCCTCTGCAGATGCTACCTGACCCGCTAAGTTCCTCCAGCACCTTGTTTTGGTTTTGCTCCAGATTCTAGCAACTGCAGTCTCTTGTGTCTCCATGGTACTATAGTAGTTAGGTTGCTGGACAATAGAACCATAGAACAATACAGCACAATACAGGCCCTTCGGCCCACCATGTTG
>JARFYF010000046.1:16623425-16643541 GCA_030265395.1 Rhina ancylostomus
CCCTGTGACCGAGGGCTTTCTCCTGTTTTCTCCCACATCCCAAGGATGTGGAGAGTTGGTTGGTAAATCACCCTAGTGTGTCAGTGTGTCGTAGAATCCAGAGAGGAGTTAATGAGGGAATAGTTTACAGGCAAAACCAGTGGAGTAATGGGATTGCTTTGTGAGCAGGCATTGACCTGATGGGGCAAAAGCCATTTGCGCTGAATGGATGATTCATCGCAGCAACATGCTGAGTGCTCTGCTGTCATAAAAACCATTCAAAGGTCAATTCAATTCACTCCATGGCTAAGTCTGCTGTGTAAAGCAAAAGCCATGGGCCATAGAAATATTCTTCTATATTATAAGAAAGGTACTCAACAATGTGGAAAATTGCTCAGGTATGTTCTGACCACTAAACAAGCTGAACAAAGCCAATCCAACTAATTATCAGCAAAATGATGGAAGATGTTGTCGACAGCGCATCATGTTTTTATCGATACATGTTTTTGTTCCAAATTCCAGCATCTGCTATCTCATGTTTCTATCAATGCCCTGCTCACCAATGCTTAGATTGGACTTCAGCCGGACAACTCCGATCCAGACCTCATTACAGGGTTGATCCAAACATGAATGAAAGGGCTGAGCTCCAGAGATGGGCTGGGACTGACATCAAGGCAAGAATTTGACTGAGTGTAGTGTAATTGAAGTCACTGGGAACTGGGAGAAAACTCTCCCTGGCTGCACTTACATCTGACACAAAGCAGAGAATGGAGATCATTGGAGACCAGTTCTCTCAGTCCCAAGACATTCTTCCTCAGGGTTGTATCTGAGGCCCAACTATCTATAGCTGTTTTATAATTAACCTTACTTCTATAATAAGGTCAATAGAGGGGATATTTGGTGACAATTGCACTGTGTTCAGCTCTGTTCACAATACTTCTGATAGGAAGCAGTCTGTGCCCTCATGCTGCAAGACCTGGACTACGTCCAGGTATGGCTACTAAAGAGCAACCATTATTCATGTCACACCAGTTCCAGGCAATGACTGACTCCAAAGAGAGAGAACTTAACTATAGAACCCATCACATAAATGCCGACACAGATCAGACGCTGAGTTTTCTGTGGAAAGTGGCTCACCTCCTGACTCCCTGAAGGCTTAAACACCTACACGACACATCAGAAGAGTGCAAACGTATTCTCTTCTTGTTGAATGCACTTCCAACATCAATTAAGAAGCTTGACACTATCCATAAAAAAAGTTGCTTCTTCAGATTCCCATTCAACATCCTAACCATGCAATCCCTCAACTATGCAGTAAGTTTCATTTAAACGATGGACTGCAGTAACACTTCAAGACTTTTTTGTTAGCACCTTCTAAATTCTAACCCCTTCCACTTGAAAAGACAAGGCACAGATACTTGGGATTGCCACCATCTGCTGATTGATCCCATGATGGTTTGACATACATTACTCTTCCTGCATTGTTGCTGAGACGAAATCCTAATGCTTCCCACTTACCCATACTGCAGTGGTTCACACGGGCAGGTCAGCAGCATCTTCTCAGTGAGTACTCAGGGTAAGTATTTGCCTTGTCAGGATGCTTTTCAGGGTGTGGACGAATACATTTGAAAATATCAGCCAGATATGTTGAGGGTGTTTACCTGAATAGAAAGATTGGCATCAGACACAATAAATGCATTAGTTATTTGTAACAATATTTATCTGAGGAGGATGATCTGGCAGTAAAATAATGTTTTATTTTTACTTAACATGTGATGAAGAGATTTCTCAACAATGTGCATGCTGTATTAGTTAATTGGATTGTGAACAATATTAGGAGCATGAAGAATAAAATTACTCATGCTTGAGTTCAGTGGAAAAGGGGAAGGAGAAGGTCCAGACTTTTCCTAGGGTTCTCTGTTCCAAGTTGTAATGGAAGCAATATTTTGGGCGATTTTACAAAATTTTACTGGGCCAGTTGATCAATGTAGGACAAATAAATAGTATTCAAAGGCATCTGGAGAAACAAAGAAAATGCAAATAAAGTGTTACTAATGAAGAATACATACATACAGATATGTTTTGTAAATCACTGAATTGGGTTAAAACTGCTTAGTTTAATTCTGTAACATTCAGTGGTAAAACTATGTTGAGATCATATTGAAATAGACTTTGCTGCATTGGAGAGAGACAACACAAATGGCTTCTAGTCTGAGGGAGGGTTTTGGTTTATAGATTTTTTTTGTAATTTGCAGTATGCTTTATTCTACTGCAGTGAACAATAGATTGTTTCGCCTCATTTAACCTCCAACACGATCTTCTTTGTAAATGGATTTGTGAGAAGCACACCATAGTAAACATTCAAATCAACCAGTCCCTGCTTGAATATGTGGAAATATTGGCTTGTCTGACACTATTAAATAGGAGCTCTGCCACATCATCACAGTTCTAATACAGCAGGGCTTACAAGCATGAGTTGTTTTCCACTGTGGATAGGAGAATTGCCTCTTAACTGTTAGGACCTCTGACTGACTGTGACTTCAGAGAACTGCATGAAACTGTTTTATTTTAAGGCTGTGGTAAGATAAAAACACTTTCTACAAAACACTTGCAGATCAAACGAATATGCCCCCATTTACTTTGACCACTGCTCGTCAATTCTGTCTCCCATATTTGACATGAGCAATAACCTGCATGCAACTAAATACAGAAGTTTAATGTCATGTTACTTACTTTGCTTATCTGTATTTTCAGATTTTCAAATGAAGCTTCCTAGATTGTAAATTACTTGTGTGGACATCTCTGGTGGTTCATCAGTTCTTTTGATTTTGGTATTTTTCTACATTCTTTGACTAATCAACACAATATTTCTATTGTTCGAGAATATTTTAAAAAGGCTTCTGCAAACATATGCATGTTGTTATTGTCCTCGCGGATCGACAGGCCCATCCTTCATTCTTCTCCACATGTCTGATGGTATGCCACATTCCAGAACAGGAAAGTTTAAAATAGGTTGGTAGTCAACCAGGATAATATGAGACTTCCTTGCACTTCAGAACAAAAGAAAAAGTAGAGATTTAATCACAGGGTCATAGAATAGTTATAGCAGAGAGAGGATTGTCAGCCCTTTGAGTCAATGCTAGTTGTTCATCAAGAAATTCTGTCCAACTTGTACCACTGCTCTTTCCCCAGAGCCCTACTATTATTTTCTCGTAAGTGCCTCACCAACTCCTTTTTGGAAGTCAAGGTTAATTCTTCTTCCAACCCCTTGAAATTGTTTAAGAAGGATAAAATTGAATCTGTGAGTAATCTAACAAGAAAACAAAATCAGATCGTAGGTGAAATTACTATTATTGAAAGAGATTAACAAAAGTAAATGAGGATTTCTCAAAAGCAGAGGCACTGAATTTCTAGGACAGGGAAGCCCTCCTGCAATTATATATGTCCACAGTAAGAACACACCTGGAGGACTGCGTCAAGTTCTGGTTTCCTTACTTGCCTAAGAGAGTTCATAGGGAATAAAGAAATGGCAGAAACATGAAACAAAAAATTTGCATTCTGTATTCACATAGGACGATTAAGGGAAGATGTTGGAAACTCTGGGGAACCTGGGGTCTAATAAGAATGAGGAATTTATGTAATTAATATTACAGGAGAAAAGTTTCTGGTCAAATTAATGAATCAAAAAGCAAATGATTTCCCAAGTGATGATGATCTAGATCCTGGGACTTTAAAGAGGTGCTGCAGAGAGAGTGGATGTATTGCTGTTTGTCTCTTCCAAAAACCTGTTGACTTTCCCTTTGCATTGCAACATAACCAGATGTAATCCAGCTGTTCAGCAAAGGACATAGAAAGTAAAATAGCCAGTGATCCTGACTTTATTATTGGGTAAAATGTTAGTATCTATAATTAAGATATGGTAACAGAGCTTTTGGTAAATCACAACATGGAATTGCAAAAAGGCAATTAAGTTAGATATTCTATTAGAGTTTCCTTAGGGAACAAATAACAAGGCAGACAAGGGAGATGTTATGAATATGGGATATATGGCTTTTCAGAAGACTCAGTAATGTACATACGGGAAGTTGTTACACAACAGAAGGGTTTTTGAGTGTAGTTATCACAGAATGAGGGTGGGTTAATGATTGAAAACAGAGAATAGAAATAAAGAGATCATTTTCATTTTGGGTCTGTAACTTGCAGGGTACAACAGAACATTTGTAGGGTCTCAGGTTTATGATATGGGCCTCCAATCTTTTTTCTCTCCCCTGTACTCCCACCTCCCAAAGGCACACTAGATTTAATCTGCACGCTCTGCAATGCACAATGGAAAATGTGCAATGGGCAAGGATGTAGCACTTAATGTCTTGTGCCTCAGATCCTCAGCTGAGTCAGAGATGCGGCTACAACTCTTCAACTTGCCATTAAATTCACCACTGAAAATCTAGGACAGGGAAGCCCTCCTGCAATTATATATGGCCATAGTAAGAACACATCTGGAGGAAGGTGTCAGTTCTGGTTTCCTTCCTTGCCTAAGAGAGGTACAAGGTAGGTTCACTAGATTGATTCCTGATGTTAGTGGCCTGTTCTCCAAGGAGACAGTGACCAAAAAAGGCCCATTCACATGAAAGTTCAGACAAATTAAAGGTGATATCATTGAAGCAAATAAAATTTGTGGAGGGGTTGAAAGGATGGATACTGAGGATTATTCCCCTGAATAGGGAATTAGAGGTCAGTCTCAGAGTGAGGGGTCTGCCATTTCAGATTGAGATGAGAATTGTGCATCTTTGGGATTTACTAACCCAGAGAGCTCAGGTGCTGAGTTTATTCTGGCTAAGACTGATGGACTTTTGAGCATGAGTGGCATCAAGGGACATGGGGATTCGACAGGAGAGTGGAGATATGTACAAACTCAGCCAAAACCTCATTGAATGGCCTGGTGGACTCAAGGGGCTCAATGACCTGTTCCCAGTCACGTTTCTTTTATTCTTGTGTTTCATAAATTCATAGAAGTTTGCAGCACAAAGCAAGTCGTGTGGCTTATCATGTTCATTCTGGCCAAAAAACATTTGCTACAGTTGCATTGACACCTCCTTTTAGTCAACTACAGCCCTTCAAATTTCACCCTCCATTCCTATTATTAAGAACTCAGCACATTGATACAGTTAATTGAAGCTGGAAAGCAGAACATTTTTTAACGTTTTACCATTTTGATGAGGTTTGCAGTTAATCTAAATCATTTAGAACTGATTTGCCAAAGTTCTCAAAAATGTCTCCAAATATAATTTAGATATATCCTTGAAATAGACGTTATTAATTATTTGGTTCATCTTAACTGTCACTAGTTAACGCTAGTTTTATATTATATGGAAGTCAATTATTGGTAGCACCTAATTAAAGAAAGTATCTTTAGTAAAATAGAGCAGTTAACGGTGGGATTGATAACAATAGATTCAATTATAATTACCTCATATAAGTAATTTTAAAGTAAGAAAATAATTCAGAGTACTTGTAAAAAATTAAGTTCATCATTTTATTAAAATAAGCAGTCCTTGAAAGAGATATTTCGGACATTATCCCATTTCCCAGCTCTGCAGACATCTGTCATTTTAGATTCCCCAAATCTAGAGGGAGATATTTAGTTGGTATAGCTACTGATTACATCAGGGAGCAGCTTTATAAGATTCAAGAGAAAGCAATTCTTTTTTTTCTGTCCTGAGTAACTTTCAGAATTCACCAGAAAAGCTTTTTAGACAAAGGCTTACTCTCCAAAGGCCTTATCATGTGTCCATCTGCAGTTAACGTGTACTCTGCTAACACAAATAAATAATTTAGAAAACACTTGTGGGTGTAAGCCTGTCATTTTGGCTCTGTGTCTGCTGAACATCTGCAGCTGCACATTCCTGCTGACTGCAGCGTGACCTGTTTACTGGAATAAAAGAGAAGCTGTCTCCATGGTACCTGTTGTTCAAGGGTGCCCAGAGTGAACTGGTTCCAATATGGTGGCTGAAGCACAGGTGTACATTTACATGTGACTTCATCAGCCTCCATGCTGGAAGGGCACAGGCAACTAATGTACACTGTAAGTATGCAGAAGAGGCAGATCGTAGCTTCAATCTTAGCAAGGAAGAGTAGACTGGAACTCGTTGGAAAATGTCAGCAATTCTGTGCCAAACTGCCAGCATTCCTCCAGGCAGTTGTTACCAAGTTCAGAGTTCTCATGTGAGTGGAAAAGTCTCAAGCTTGCTGGCAGCTCTACACTGGGGCTGTCTTGCCCTCCAATGTTAAACTCACGGAGCCCAGCAGCATAGTACGAGCCCACTGCAATTCCCCAGTGAATGCCTGCCTTGGGCTAGGCCTTTTGCAGGAACACAAAACTCCTTTATTTCAATGGAGAGGACAGGCTGGGAGGGAGAAATATAAGTTAACTTACATTTGTTTGAATGAATTGAATTGAGGGAAATGGCTTTAAATGTTTAAAATTCTGAATTACATTTTTGGTAATTGAATTGATTTATAGATTTTTTAAAATTGTTTTGAATATTTCTGAATATCAGGATCATTCAGAAGTATCCAAATTCCTTGAAGATTTGACAGCTGCTAAAGTTGGGTAGGTGGTCGGGGTGCGAGGCCAGGGTTGTGGGGGTGGAGAAGTTGCTATTGAAACTTACTCAGCTGCTAAAGTTTCTCCTGCGATTTGAGTGGTGGTGCTTTTGACCACATCACATTACTGTTAAGAATCAGAACAGCCTGAGACACCAAGTACCATTGGTGAGTCCACAAACAATAAGTTTGTACTAACTTCATACATGAACAAGATCTGGCTCATTGTATCAGATATCTGTTCAAGTTCAANNNTGATATAGGCATACATACACAGGGTATAAATGCCATGAAAATTAGCTTTAAAAATTCTGTATTTCAATAAAGGTATATTCTTCAAAATCTCCATCCTCCCCAGTCACAACTGAACATCAGAGCTGCTGAGGATTGCATTGCCAATAATCATTAAGGTTACCCTGGCCATGATCTTTTATGTGTCAAGGTCTCTCCAGGCTGGAGCAGGAGATATTTGCAACCTCTTGCAGTTTGCCATCCACTTTGTAAAAGGCAATCCTTGTTTACAGGGAGCTCACTATGTTTCCTTCTGTTTTACCTTAGACAAACAGGTGGAGCAAACATAAGGTTTTAAGAGGATTGTAGGCTCGCCTGACTGACTACATTCATAAGCAGCTAGCATGAGCTGATGCTCTGCATCAGGAGCAAGAAGCCAGAGTTAATCACACATTGTAAATCCCCATGCTTGATTTCAGGATCATCTCCTTGTTTAACCTCCAAAGACTTGCATTTGTATCACACTCTTCATCTCTTCCAGACACCCCAAAGAATTTATCTTCCATTAAATTACTTTCTGAAGTGCAGTCACTGCTGTAGTATAGGAAACACCGCAGTCGTTTTGGACGGTCCCAAAAACAGCACTGTGCTAATGAACAGACGACCTGTTGGTTGAGCTATTAATATTGACCAGTACATCAGTGAGAAAGCACCTACTGTTCTTCAAACAAACCACTGGAGCTTTTATGTCTGTCTGAGAGGATGGTTAGGGTCTTGGTTTAGCATCCAAATAGTGGGATTTCTAGCACAGCAGCAGGATAGCATTGGACCGCTGCTACTGAGTCACAGAGTATCATAGATACAACAGGCCCACCATTGTACCCTCTCTGCTAGCAACAGCCAAACTGAGATCTGCACAAGAGCATTGCTTTAAAAGTCAATCAAACTTAATGCCTGACTGCCAAACAATATGTACAGCTCCCTTGTAAAAGACCAAAATAACATAAGAAGTGATATGGATATATACGCTGACCATATTGATCCTTTTCTCAGAATGATTACAACAGAGAAGGGGACCATTTGACTCACTGAATCCATACAGGTTCTCTGTAATAGCAATCCAGTCGGTCCCACTCTCCTGCTCTCCTAGCCCTGCAATTTCCTGCCTTTTGGCATTTATTCATCTCCCTTTTGAACAATACAATCGAACCTACCTCTATTACTACCCCTGGAATTGCATCCAGACCTTAACCATTCACTGCGTAGAAGTATTTATCAACCACTCAGTCCTGATGCAGGGTTTCGACCCGAAATGTTGACAGTTCCTTTCCTCCCACAGATGCTGCTCCACTCACTGAGTTCCTTCAGCAGATTGTTTGTTTCTCCAGATTCCAGCATCTGCAGTCTCTTGTGTCTCTATTTATCAATTGTGTCACATTTGATTTGCTTGCCAATCACTCTAACTCACTATCCCCTAGTTCTTGACCCCCTCTGCCGATGGGAACAGCTTCTCTCTATCTACCCTTCTTCATGATATCGTGTCTCTGTCAGATCCCCTCTCAAACTCTTCTGTTCCAATGAGAATGACCACAGCTTTTCCACATAACTTAATTCCACTCCCTGAATTCATTTAGTAAATCTCTTTGTTTCCTCTCTAAAGTCTTTCCTAAACTATGGTGCCCAGAACTAGACACAAAATGATGAACCAGGGCAAATCAATGGTTCAGCCACAACTGACACAATACCCCAGTTGTAGCTGAAACAATGTTTTGTATGGGTTCATCATGATTTCCTTTGATCCTGTGTGCATTTTCAACCACTGCCTCAACCTATCCTGTCATTTTCAACAAACTATGCACATATATTCCCAGATATCTCGATTCTTGTACTGCCTTTATAATTGTGCCCATGAGCTTATTTTGCCTCTTCTCATTCACCCTAGCAAAATTTAACACCTCACATTTCTCAGCATTAAATTTCATTTGCCACCTATCTGCCCATTCCACCAGCCTGTCTATATTTCCTTGAAATCTATTACCGCTGTAAACAGTGGTGATTGCTAATCCTTCACTATAACTAGAATCAGACATCAATAAAACAGAAGCAACAGCAATGCCATCTGCATTAATAGCTATGGTGAAATTAGCAGCAAAAGGGTCTGAAAACCAAATGAAACCACCAAGAACACATATTTAAAATAAACATAATAGCAACTTTAAACCTGTTATATCATTTCGATGCTTAGAATCTTAAAAACTAATAAATGATTCAAAGTTTGATGGTGTAATATGAGTAACCTTGATTTAAATATGGGGCCATTTATAGATGAATTCCTGGTGCCCATTACACTTCATCAGATTAAATAAAATATATTATGTTTTCCTTGTTTGCACAGCTATCAGTATTTTGAGACTTCATAAAATTGAGAACTTCCCTGTGCTTCTGTTCAGACTACGTTAAGGAGGAAAAATATTTCCAATAAAATATTTCATCAGGGCATCCTGAAATACTTGAAAGACAATTAATAACTTTTTGTAATATCACCACTGTTTTTTTGTAAATGAACCCTGAGGTGCAGCAACATCCCACAAATAGCAGTGAGGTGATCAGGCAGTAAATCTGCTTATGCAAAGCATTAGAGCTGGACACTAACAAAATTCAACCAAAAGAATATTGATTTAAAGTGAAAGATAATGCTCGAACAATGAGGGTAGGTACTCAAAGGGGAGGACATTAAACCTGTGAATTTTGGACAATATCCATGTTTCTAAATCAACTGAGTTATCTTAAGGCAAGAGCAATAGCATCAGTGAATCCAACACTGATTCAATGAGACGTATGGAAGACCATGCCAGGCAGAGCATACCAAAAAATAAGATGTTGAGCTATTATTCTACAACTTAGGGCTAACCGGCATTAAAAACCATGGAAGCAGCATGTCATGGGCTATTTATTAAGCAAGGGATCAGATCAAAGTTCTGTAGTCATGCACATCCAACCATAAATTGCAAGTGACAAGAACTAATGCAAGGAGGAAGATCCAAAAACATGCCCATTCTTAATGATGGTGGAGTCCATCTTATGAATGCTAAAGACAAGGCTGATTTGAGTGAATCTTCTTCAGTCAAAAATACTGGGCTGATTATATATTTTGGCCACCTCAAAGGTCCTCAGCATCACACAAACCATTCTTCAGCCAATCCGAATTATTCCACGTGATGTTTTGAGATGGCTGCAGGCAATTAACTTGGTGACCTTTCAGCTGTACTGCTGAAGATTTGTGCTCTCTAGTGAAGCTATTCCAACATAGAATACTGGCAATTATCTGGCAATGTGTTAAATTAGCAAGATACACCCTTTCCGCAGAAACCAGAACCAATAGCAGACCCATTAGTCTAAGTCCAACAATTTGTAAAGTTGGAAGGTGCTGTCAAGTGGCATTTACTCAGCAATGAATTGCTCACTGATGATCTGTCTTAGTTCTACCAGGAACGCTCGGTTCCAGGTCTCATTGAAAACTTAGTCCAAACATGGACAAATGAAAGGTGAGTGTGGGACCAAGCAGGGCTAGTAAATCTGATCAGTTGAAATTGGGGGAAAATTTCCCTTAGATGAAGTCATCCCTGGTGCAACAGAAAATGACTGCTGTTGGAGATCAGAACTTTGCTGCAGGAGTTCCTTGGTGTTTGAATCACAATCACCTTCAGATGCTCAGCAATCACCTATGACATCAGAAGCTTTGATGCTCACTGATTTCCATTCACAACTCAGTTTACCAGATCATGGCCATTTCCTACAACAGGGAATCAGCATTTCTTTTTGATATTCAATGGTATTAGTATCATGGGGGCACAGGGGAGGGGCAGGAGGACATTGACCAAAAACTTAATTGAAGCAAACAAATAAGTACTTCAGGTACAAAAGCAGGTCAGAGGCTTGGTGTCCTACAACTCCTGACACCTGAGAGTATTTCAACCATCTGCAAGACACTAGCCCAGAAAGTGACGGAATAACTTGCATTTGCAAAGACGAGTGCAGTTCCAACAACACTTAAGAAAGAATATACCATTCAGAAATAAACATCACACTTAACTGGAATCCTGTTCAGCACCTTAAACACTTCTTCCCTTCACCATCTGCAGAATGCATCACCTAGAAGATGAATCATAGTAACTTACCAAAATATCTTCAACAACATCACCCAAAAGCTCAACCTGAATTGCCCATAGGAACATCACTAGTAATCAGCAGGTTCTCCACTTATGGTTCTGACGTGGCAACATATCACCTTTGTTGCTGCGTATAGTGGGAACTACGATTGTGTACCAATAGACTACAGGAAGACTTGAATACAATAAATTGCAATAATTTGATATAGTGGCACTGGCTGAAACTTTTTTATTGCTTAACTCAGATGGAAGATTTCATGATGGACTTTTCATTGCAGAAATGTTTCCTATGAGGATTTGGTGGTTTAAAGAGACAATAAATTAGACTAAACTTAGGCAAATAAAACCAACACTATCGAGCTAACATAATGTAAGGAACCTTCAAAATTTAATTATCTGCAGCAAGTTGAAAGTACTTCTGAAATGAAACACTATGCATTGTGAAATATTTAAATTAAATTTAGGATTGAATGAGATGCAATAAAAATAAAAACACATCCTGATATCTCTCCTTCAATTTTTGATTAACGAATAACATTTAGAGACATACTCACTGAAAATGGTGACACAGCTGGATAGGCTAGTGGAGAAGGAAGTTAGCCTGCTTTACTCCCTAGGCAAGGGTATTGAGCATCATGTCGCAGCTGTGTAAACATCAATTAGGTCACAGCTGGAATATAGAGTGCAGTTCTGGTCTCCCCACTATAGAAAGTATGTAGTAGCACTAGAAAGAATGCAGAAAAGATTCACTAGGCTGTTGTCTGGAACGAAGGTCTTTAATTCCAAGGAGATATTGGACATGCTGGGATTGTTCTCAATGGAGCACAGGAGGCAGTGGGCTGACCTTACTGAGGTTTTTAAAATTATAAGCAACATAGATACAGTAGATAGTTACAGTCTTTTTCAAAGGGTAGGTGAATTTAAAATTAAATCACATAGGTTTAAGGTGAGAGGGGAAATATTTAAAGGAGATCTGAGGGGCAAGTTCTTCCACAAAGAGGATGGTTGGTATATGGAACAGACTGCCACAGGAGATGATAGATTCAGATATAGAGGCAGGTGATAGAGACAGATACACAGATAGGAAAGGGATAGAGGGATATGGGCCAAATGCAGGACAATGGGATGAGCAAAGGTAGGCACCTCTGTCAGCATAGTCGGGCTGATAGGCCTCTTTCCATGCTGTATGACTTTAAAATTAAAACGTTGTAGGTGCTGGAAATAGAAGTTGATGATATATTCATCAAAAGTGAATAGATTGCTAAGAAAAAATGTTTTCATAACTGCTGAATGTACAGTGCTCCATCAATCCTTGTGTTTGTCACCTACTGTATCCTTACTACACAATATGCCTTCGAAAATTAAAAACATAAGATGGTTATTTAAAATCTGATATGTACACATTTTAAAAAGTAGGAGAATCTTGCTGATTTCCTTCACTTTCAGTGTGTCACACTGAAATGCTTAGATTGCACATTTCACCTCACAGTGAGGGTCACATTTGTGCTTTTGCCGCATTTCATAATCCTCATCTTTTAATTGTTTTTCAACTTTTCCAGCCAGTCTGAAGATGAATTTGAACAGATTAAAAAAATCAATTTTGTCCAGCTCTGGGAACTTACAGTAATTCAGCTGGTGACAGAAAAACATGATTCTAATATCTTACTGCAACTGATTTTAAGCTAATCTCTGAATTCCTTTTACAAATGTAATACTTCACTTGTCTGTATCGAATAAACATTTTCTGTGACAGTTATTCCTGATGAAAGCAATATTGTCTAAAAGTAATAAAATAACTTTAAATGAACAGCATGCTGCTGCTTATAACAGGGAAGAATATTGCTTTATAAATGCTTAATGAACATTTTTGTTCTCAATCTGTTTGTGTTTTCTATTTACAAATTCCATTTAGGTTTAATTCCTATAAACCAAAACCCTTTATATTTCATGAATTTAGTATGGTAAATTTGCAGAAGCTGCGATAAAAAGAGATAATTAAAATTACAAAACTTCAGAGCTTGCCAGGACTAGTCAGAAGATTTGATAGCCCTAGAGATTTTAAAATATTTTACAGTCACCATTATCTCATAAATCATAACGTTGCAAATTGGAAACTGCATTCTTATCAAAATAGCACTATGATTTTCAGAAAAAAATAAAAATGAATAAATTCAGGGCATTGGTCTATAACATTTGACTAACAGGGTTTTAAACAGTAGATGATCTTGCTCTAGAAAAGCCAAAAAAAACCTGAAGACACTGGAAACCTGAAATAAAAATCAGAAGTGACAAAAATACTCAGCAGGTCTCGCAGCTTCTGTGGAGAGAGAAACAAAATTAACCTTTCAGATTAACAATCCTTCAAAACTCCAGAAGAAGGGTCAAAGACATTACACCCTAACTCTGCTTCTCTCTCCACAGATGATGTTCACATCCAGAAGTCACAGTCTTAGGATAAAGAGCTGGCCATTCAGGGCAGAGATTAAAAGAAATTTCTGCATCCAGAGTGTGGTGAATCTGTGCAATTCACTCTCCAAGAGGTTCTGTCATTCAGTATATTCAAGACAGCGTTGAATAGATTTAAATATTAAGGTAATTACTTCAGGAACATGGAACTGAGATGAAACATCAGCCATGATCCTATTGAATGGCAAAGCAGACAGAGCAGCTGAATGGCCTATTTCTGCTTCTGTTCCTCATGATCTTACATTTTGAACTGTACCCTCCAAAAGCACATGTTTAGGTGAGGTGCCAGGACTTTGAGTAATTCTATTGCACTTTGTAGATGGTACACACTGCAGCCACTGTACCCTGATGATGGAGGGAATGAATATTTAAAGTGGTGGGTGGGGTCTTTAAAGTGTAAGGAACAGCTAGTTTAAATTTCTTACCCCACCTAAAACACTGACAAGCTTAAAAAAGGAGCTATTATCATCCATAAATATTTCCAGGTATAGTCCATCAGGTTTACACAATAACTATGACCACTTTGAAATAAATTTTATTAATAATGTTACCTCAGCTTTCAAGGGAACATTGGGGATACGCATTAAATGTGGTGCTGGTGATGCCAGCATCCTTTGTTGGAAGAAGCTACTGAGGCTGACACCACAATGATGAAAGAGGTTATCGTGCAACCTATCAATATGTTAGGAAGAGTGCCAAAGAACTCCAACCAACCTCAATGCTGCAATGGCAATGATCAGCAAATGATAAGCCTTCATTTGGTAAAATTGCTACATCCTAGACCTATGGTTAGATAAGGGTCTGAGTTACTGAGCAGCTTTTCTGACACCTTCTCTTTACTCATTTTATGATAGACATGGCAACAATAATGATGCTCAATCTCAGTACCTCCATAAATTCATTTTCTTGGTGTGTAATTAAAAACTGTATGATATCATAATCAGCTTAGATGTTATTTGCATAAATTAAGAAAGATGGATGAATACTAATTAAACAAGATTACTGAGATAACAATTAATTAAGATTACAGCAAGATTTCTTTCAACATATTAGGTAAGGCAATCTTTATTATCCAACACCAAAGGTAGAGATTTGACTTATATATAGCACTAGAAGAGCTTGTATTAACGTAGTGCTTTTCACAACTTCAGGACATCACAATGTGGTTTACAGCCAATAAAGTATTTGTGAAAATGTAATGTCAAAAATGCAGTCACAGAGTATCACATTCAGTCATCAAACAAATGACAAAAGCTGTTTCAGGGGCTGGTCAAGGCAAAGATGTCAGTCAGGACAGTGGGAGAGTTTTCTCCGCTCATCTTTCAATAGGGTTCTGGAATTATTTTACATCAACTTGAGAGAGGAAACAGACAACCTCTCCCTAAATGGTGAGATCTCTCTTTGCGACCCAGAGAAAATGGCCTGGAGATTGAGACAACTTAGAGTACCATACCACCAAAAAGTTCAAATGGCTCCTTTGGGACCTGATGACAAATTGAATTGTTCACCTTGATTGTAAAGATTGCTTAATTTACTTGACCACATCTACAGTAAATAGCCAATAAATATTATCTTCAGGACATTGAACATTAATCATGCCACACATGAATCATCTCACAGATGTGACCAGGAGACAATCAAATGAAATTTTCAGAGTGTAAGAAACATTTACTTGCATGAAGAAAAACTGTACTTCTTTGGTTGTGTTCGAAAGTGCACATCCATCAGGTACTACAAACAGCAGGAAACCAGGAGATTGAAAGAATGCTCAAAATAAACAAAGATTTATCACCTTCAGAGACCTTGGGTTGAGGTTAATACAAGATCTCATGATACATCAAGAAAAGCACTGGAAAAGTAACAAATATCCCAAGAAGACGAATGTAATTTTTTTGTAATACAGAAGAATTTGCTGAAGGTTTGAGTTACAGATGCTGGTCATAATCAACCATCACACTTATAAGCCACTGACAAGCTTTAAAATGGGGCTAACACTGTCCATAAATATTTCCAAGTATATTCCATCAGTTTTACACAATGACTATGACTATTTTGAAATATACTTTTTTAATAAAATGATTCCAGTTTACAGGATTAAGGGAACTTTAGGGATAGGCATTAAATGTCAGTGTTGTCAGTGACGCCAGAGTCTTTTATACAAAGAAGGAGAGCTACTGAGGCTGACACCAAAATGGAGCTGAACTTCTGTGTGAGTATAATTGTGATCACTTCAGCAGCCATGTCATTATAACTACTGATTAGTTCAAGTCCCTCACACCGTTTGCACTGAAAGAACTTGAATTGATGTATGCTGCTTTTCACAACCTAAGCAGTCTTTACAAGCAGTACACATGAACAATTAACTTGTCATCTGACCCCAAAGTAGTCAATTGTACTTTTTGGTGGGACTCTTGCTTTTGTTGTTGGGAGATACTGGGTGAATTTTGTTGAAATGCTGGCAGATAAGCAAGGAAGTGTGATGATCAAACAGTAATGTATTCTACGTATTCCACCATTTCATAATGACACACTCTGTAAAATGAATCCATAATTCAAAAAGCAATATCCCCAAAGCACTCACAACAATGCCTTATTCTAAGGTATTAGTACTAAAGAGCTAATGCAACCATTAGTCGCCACATAAGTGTTTCCATTAAGTGTCATCTGCTGTGTTGAGAGCTGCCTTAATTCAGAGTTAATTACAGAATGAATTACTGAATAAACTCAGGTAGCAACATTGTAAACCAGACTCATAATACTGTAATATTTGGGATGAAACTAAAATATAGTCTGTCAAATTACTTATCAGAAGATTCAGATGCCTTTCACGTGCCGCACCAGCTGCAGAAAGCTAACAGATCTATCTTAACCTTCACTAAAACCTCTGTCATCTTCAGATATTGGAGCAGATGGTGTAGAGGTGTCAAAGTGATAAAGAATACAGATAGCTGGATGAACAGCTGGGGATCTCAGCAGATCTTTGACATTCGTTTAATCCAAGGCATATGCAGTAAGTTATAATTCAACATAACATGAATTTTAATTAGAATTGGCAGCTTTTAACTTCACAAAGGTAACTTCTGGATAGTAAGGAATATGTTTATTTCATTTTGTTACTGAGTACTCCTATATTATTGACAACAGTTGTGTCTGTATCATATCCATATCATAACTGATTCAGACAGGTTTAATACAAAAATCCTAAAATTCACTTCTACTTATTACATGTCCAAGACTTGTACATATTCTACCTCCCTTGTAACAATCAAGAGACTATCAATTCCACATACCAGTGAAGTGGTACTGGACAAATCCCTCGTATACCTGCCAAATTTCACCCTCTGTGTTGATGTGTCTCAATCAGAGAAATAAACACAAGCCCAAATGATTAAAACTGTAATTTCTATTGCTCTTTAAAGTTCTCGAACATTTCTTCAATTGTGATGGATCTGAAGATAAGCATTCTTGAATAGTCCCACTGACTGCTCATCATTACAGGGTAAGCGTTTCTCAATTGTGAGAGTGCAGATCTGGCTATGGTTAGTCTTTTGGATGTGATTTATTGGCTACAATGTTAATGCTGAAGGCCAAATGATCTGCATATTTTATTCATATCATGAAACCAAGCGAGGTCTAAACTGAAATAAAATGTAGATTTGGCTCTCCCCATGGCACAGCTTATTTGACTATCCAGCTTAGAAATATCCCATTCTGATGACATTAGCTGGCTTTGGCTTGGTCATCATTAAAGGTGATTCAGTTGCTTTCAGCAGCAATGACTACACAGATGGAAACTCACTGGGGCTAAGTTTGATGCCTGTGAAAATATCTGCAGGGATTGCAGTACATGATCAACAGGCACTCTGTGACTGGAATGCAGACAGCATGCCAATGTCAGCCTGCCTGCACATTTCAACAGTTTCAGAGATCAACCAGCACTATCCACAGAGCTGATTAGGGTCAAATATCATCAGTATCTCATTAAAGTCAGTCTGGCTTTAAACAAGATGGTATTTTCCTGAAGAGAAGGTGCTCATAGAGGTCATATTCTGTACAATACAGAAGCAGGCCCTTCAGCCCAACAAGGCCAAGCCAACCATCAACTCCCATTTGCATTAATCCCACAATAATCCCATTTATTTTTATTGTCCCAACATTTTCATCAACACTCCCCAGATTCTAGCACTCACCTACACACAAGGGGCAATGTAAGATATAACATATATTTATTTATTAGTCATATGTACATCTAAACACACAGTGAACTGTGTCTTTTTTGCCTTACTGAGAATGTGCTGGGGGACAGCCCGCAAGTGTCGCCACTCTTCTGGCACCAACATAATATGCCCAACATAACATGTGCAGTGGCCAGTTAACCTCCCAGACCATATACCTTTGGAATATGGAATGCTCTTCAGAAGTGCAGTGACACTCACCTGGGAAATAATAAAGACTAGCACAACGTGGAGAGAGAGCCTGCTGTGCTGGAAGCCTTGGTGGGAAGGGGAGAGGTGTCTTGTATCTACAGGAGCCCAGGAGGTCCTCCAAGCATGATCAGAAGTTATTTGAGCAGGTAGCCATGGAGATCAAAGCCGGGAACCAAGCCCTGAGGACCTGGATAAAGAGCCACACAACCTCAGCAACTTCACAAGAGTGATCAAAGTTATTGAATGCACCTGCCAATGCTGGATCATAATAAATGCATCATTGCTCCACATACCACTCAATTCTCCACCCCAAATCACCCCAACAAGAGGAAACAGCATCTATCCAGTCAATCCATCTCGATCCATGATTGATGAGATCAAGTATCATTCTTTTAAACTTTACTATTGAAGTTACTAAATGGTAGACAGTATTGAATCCAGGAGTGGGGAGGCACACTTGTATTTTGAGTTCTGTGGCCACCTCCATTGATGGCATTTGTTTAAGCCTTCAATCAGCCACCAGGGCACTGATCTCCTTAGTTGGGCTTAATACCCCAATATGACATCTAGTAAGGCATCAATGAAGCTTGGGACAGCTTTGGGCATTCACTGTCAGTTTTTCTTCTCTGTGATGTGGACAATATAATTCCAGTGCCTATAGTACACCTTTCCCTATAATGTTCCTATAAATACCTAAAGTGAAGTTGATCCTGATCCTTCAGCCCATTATTCCTTGTTCAGGCTCTGTTAGGAGAATTTCTCCCTTACTTTGCAGGGTGGATGTAGCCTGGGAGACCTTCATCCCATCCTGCTCCCCTTCCTCATTTTATGAGTCATGTTTAATTCTATTGGGAACATCTACTAATGTTCCCATTTCTGGGAGTAGCTGGCTTGAGCAGAACCTTGAGGTCAGGACAAAGTGAGAATTTAGCAACTTGAAACAATTTGAGGAAGTATCAAACACTGGTAGGTATGTACAATCAACCAGAAGCAATTAACTGCAACTAACTTGTCAATGCACAAGTCATGAATGTAAATTCTGGGGGAGGGCTGGTAGTGTTCATTTCTGCTGCTGAATATGTCCAGTCAAGTTAAATTAAGAGAAGCTGGAACTGGAGTATCGAGCTTCAAATCACCATGTTCACATCAAATCAGTGTTGGGTAATTATGACTGCATATTCAACAGTCTCTGCATACTTTCAGTGAGTCTGTGTCCTTGCCAAACATTCAACCAAAATATAGTTTCTATAAATATGTTCTTGCACCATGGATGCTATTTTGGTACTCTGAGTGTTAATAATGTAGTGTTAATAATCCAAATTAATCACTGAATGTATTTTCTCAGTGGAATTTTTAAAGCTTCAATGGGTGATCAGCAAAGACATGGTTAAGTTCTATCCCCACATTTCCCCATTTATTTCAGGGAGGTCCAAGGTCCTCTCCATTCTAAGTACCGTTATTGTTGTGCCTCCAGAATCAATCCTGGTTTGAGCGATTAAAATGGAGTTGAAGTCAATGTAAAATATCACTGGTTATCTTGGGTTGTGGGGGAAGGTGTCAGGCTCTCTGTGTATTCTGGGAATACTTGCCTTTGCCCTTCCACCAATCTTACTCATTAGAAAGCAACAAACAATCTGCTGGAAGAACTCAGCAGGATGAGCAGCATCTGTGGGAAGAAGGGAACTATCAGGATTTTGACCCAAAATGTCAATAATCCCTTCTTCCCACAGATTCTGCTCAACCTACTTAATTCTTCCAGCAGATTGCTTGTTGCTCAGATTCCAGCAACTGCAGGCTTTTATGTCTCCTTCTTACTCATTAGAGAAGAATGATGAAAATGTTTCAACTGAGAGAAAGTGATCTTAAAGCAATTTCAGATGATTAAGGCTGTAATAAATGTTAAATGCAGACTATTACTTCACATTAAACTGTGTGATTAACCTGAGGGAGAAAGGTTTAAACTAGTGAAGATAATTTCAGGATTGACAGCAGAAAAATGTTCTTCCCGTACCTGCCTTTTGGGAATCTTGTGCTTGGACATAAAGATCAGTCTGCAACTCAAACCTCTGAAATTCCTCACTATTTGGAAAGTACATTTCTATTTTATTTTTTTCTGGCAAAATGGACTATTTCATATTTTCCTCACATAAAGCTCAATTTGCCAGATCTTTGCCCACTCACATGATCCATAGATGTCCCTTTGTAATTTCTTTATGTGAAGGCAACCCCCCCCCCCCGGGG
>JARFYF010000046.1:16643996-16654401 GCA_030265395.1 Rhina ancylostomus
AGAGAGAGAGAGTGTGTGTGTGTGTGTGTGGGTGTGTGTGTGTGTGTGTGGGTGTGAAAGAGAGAGGGAGGGAGGGAGGGAAAGAGAGAGAAAAAGAGAGATAGAGGGAAAGGATGGGGGAAAACAAAAGAAGGAACAGAAAAGGAAATGGAAGAGTGTACAACATTATCAATTATGCACACTTTTGTTTGTTAGTTGGGAGTGACTGATAGAATAATACATATTAAGCATTTTCCTGAAAGCCTGATATTAAATTTTTGACTATTTAATCAGCCACAAGAGGCTGGATTCTCCTAGCATGGATTCCCATAATGTCACAATGTACTTGGAGATAAGAAAGGCCACTTGGCCTGTCTCAGTTCATCTGTCAAAAGAGCGATCTTAACATTTCCCCACTGCAGCATCCAATTGTCTCTTAAATAAGTCCTGGGTGTTTGCCTTCGTCACATTGACAAAGCCATTGATCATTCCTCTTACGAGGAAAGATTTTCTGCTTTCAGTCCTGAAATTATCTTCTGTAGTTTAACTTTTACTCCAATAATTAGTATTGGTTGAAAGAAAAATATTCCCAGGACACTGAGAGATGTCCCAACTAACTTTTTTCTCGCAGATAGCATATGATCTTTTATATCCACCTCAGTTGACGAGCTGGCCCTCATTTTAAATGTAACATCCGAGAGACAGCATCTCTGAAAGTGCAGCATGGAATTCATCCAACACTTATCTAAATAGGTCTTGAAATGAGAACCTTCTGACTTTATTTTAAGTATATTATTAACCTAGCTAGGAAGACACAAAGCACTGTAAGCACTCTCCCTACATGAGAGGCAATAACTAATATTAATTAAACAGATTCTATTTTCCTTTGCAATTCACTGATCTGTTCCCATTTGTGCATGTAAGATGGCACAACAAAACATTTCATATTCTATATAAAGTATGTTAAAAGGAATTTGGTATTTCTGCCAAGCTTAATGCACATCCACACAATGCCCATCTCCAATGCATTTAGGAATTAGCCAGTTTGTTGTGGGTCAGAAGTCTCACAGGAAGGACGGCAGATTTCTCTCCCCTCAGGACGTTAATCAACTAGATAGATTGACAAATTTATGACAAACTAAAGGTTTCATGGGTTTATTACTGTTGCTTTATAATTACAGAATTATTTTGTTGACTGAGTTTAAGTTCTCCAGTTCCCATGATGGATGCATTTCAAGAATTATATGGATTATATGGATGGTACAGAGAAAGTGTAATGACTGTGCTTTCAACAGTACAAGAATCATCCACATGTCTGAAGTTTCCTCCCAGTCAATAATGCTGCTTTAGAACCAGATGCAGATCCCATGATAAAGCAGTGTCAGGCCTGCCTCTGATGTCACTGTCAAAAAAAATAACAGAGTAGTAGATAGTCCCACCTGTCTCCCAACAAGCAGTTCTATTCCCCATTAATCTTGGGTTGTCAACTCTGGTTAGACAGAGCTTCAACATGACGTCCCTCCTCCACTGCATCCCTCCACTCTCCCGCCACTGGTTGATGAACATATCCCTGCTCGTGCTGTCTCAACTCCCTACACCAAAGTGAATGGATTCTTACCGACTCAATTGGATGAACCTGGCTGGTCAAACACTTCTTCCATTTCCAAAATTATTATCAGAGGTAAACAAAAGGAAATTTAATAAACATGTCTTTTTAATGCTTCAATGATTTTCCTTCTGTTATCCTTGCTAGAGTGTTCTGCTGATTAATGTTTAGTTCTCCAAGACTCCAAAAAAAGCCCTGGAGTGACCTTGGTAGCCTTTCAGAAGCTATTAGTACTGCCCAAATGTTACAAGTCTCAACTGTCCATGTATAGTGGCTTTAAGTTTAATTTGACTACTTTTAAAAATCTATCCTGAAATATAAATGTGCAACTACAGCAGCATGACTAGAAGCTTTAAATGACAAATCTTTCACCAATACCCATCTCCAATATGAATCAATAGACCTCAAATTAGGTGATTTGGGTTGATTCTGTCACCTATTTCCTTCTGTACTTTCATATATTCTTTCTATACGTTGATCTCCTGTTCATCAAAAATTCTTCTGTCACCTGGACAAAGACGTAAGCTCTGTACGCTCAGAGATGTGGCCACCGAAATTCCAAAAAAGAGAGAAGAAAGCAGATAAAGTGTTTGAAGATTAATAAATTAATTACAAAGTCAAATGCCACCAAACAAAACTTCAAAGCTATGAGAAGGTTTCAAACCAATATGAACTTGCCCCATTGCAAGAGATTTTTATTTTACAATCAATAGGCTACCTGCTGAGTTAATGTCTCTGTCCATGTTGCTTCAGAGAATAAAGAGAGCATCACAGTTTAAACAAAAATCACTGATAGACAGATGCTTCTAAAATATGCTTTGCAATTTTTTAATGACAAATCTTTGAAATGCACCTTCAGAGCCAAAGGTTTTGATCTGGTCTGACCTAGCTGATCTCAAGGTGGCAATAAAATACCAATGTGATATACTTCTTACTCCAAGAGATACGACATTTTGCTTTCATGAATGGTGTACAGATTTTTGCTTTGGTTTGCTCCTTTAAATTAAAAAGCCATGAAGCAAGACCAAAGAGCACAGTGCAGGAATCCACCATGGCTGAAAATAAAAGGTAGCACAGAAAGAAAGGCATACATTACTGTAGCACTTGTTTCAAACATTCTTAATTGCTTTATAACCAATAAACTTGCTTGGAAATATAATCACTGTTATAACATAGAAAATGTGGCAGCTAGTTTGCCTCTAGAGAGCTCTCACAGACAGCAATGCAACAATGATCAGGTAATCTGGGTTTGAGGAAAATTGATTGCGAAATGAGTATTAGCCAGAACAACTGGATAACTTGGAGGCACGAGAGACTGCAGTCGCTGGAATCTGGAGCAAGAAACAAAATGCTGAAGGAACTCATAAGGAACAAAATGCTGTGGGTCAGGCAGCATTTGTGGAGTCAACATTTCAAGTCAAGACCCTCCATCTGGACAGAGATTTGAACTAAGAACTGTCTGACTCAGAGCAAACAGGATAACTTCCATACTCTTGTTTGAAATCTTTACACCCATCTGAATGAGCAGACAGGACCTGGGTTTTACATCATATCTGAAAGAAGGCACTTCTGGAAAGCCAGAAATACCAATTAGTTGGGATAAATACAAATGAAATATTTGCTTAGAATTCGATTAGAATTTTTATATATGGTGCAACAGCCTTGATTAACAACAGGTTAGATAAAGCTTCTGTAAAAGAAGACCAACTGAGTGAGTAAGGACTGCGGCTTCTGTAGGTAATTGCGACCATAATTCTCCATTGATCTTTGGCACCTATTAGTAACTTCAAATTAGATCTGGTCCACCAGTTCTCCTACACCCTCCCATTAATATTGATGTTCTGTTTGGCAGTGAACGGAAAAACAAGCTCTTCATGCTGCTTCACTTTCGTACCGTTAACGATAAGCTCAGCAAAGCAGCTGAATACACCATAAACGACAGTCAAGGACAAATTCATTATTACAAATACTTCAGGTTCATTCCTGAGTATTGTGAAACGAAGCTGCCATTACATCTGGGAACATTGAAGCATAAACTCTAAAAGGAATTTGTGGTCATTGCAGCACTGTTTAGGATTTCCACAGTATGTTTCTATCAGTTACATTGGGGGTTGATTTCCAGAATCTTTTTTTTGAGATCAGAAGGGTTCTCTACACAAGACTTTCTTCAATCAGTTTATTTGTATACAGTATTCACTTAGGTAAAACTCAAGTGTAATGATAGAGTGCATTAGTCCCTGAGCTTTGAAATGTAGTATTATAGAGAGGATGAAAAAATTAAAGAACACAAAAGCATTGTTTAAGAATATTTACTCTATAAAGACAACAAAATGCTTAGAAAAGAGAAAGAGCTGCTCTTTTTATTCTTTGACCAATCTGAGCTAGTCTTGAAAGCTCTTTACTTACACACTCAAGAAAATATTGTAAATGCCATACTTTGTGTACAGTCATTAATCATTCACCTTCCTGTAATAGCCAACTGAACCATCAGGGCTACTCAGAAGCACTCTAAAATCTTGAAAAACTTTGGTGCTTTGCTGTTTTATGGATGAGGCTTTTTAATCACCCACCCACCTGACCAGATAATGGTGCCTCACAGGGCCTTGGTGATCCACTTCAAGGCATTCTTGACTTGCAAGTTCATCTCCCTGGACACGACCCAGGTAAGTGCAGTGCAATGGAACATCTCAGCAGTGAGAGCAGCAATGGGACCCACTCAGCAAAATTGAGGCCACCGTTTACTCTTTTTCCAGCAGACAGGCTTATATCACAAACTTGAATGATATAAACACGAATGAAGAAGATCAAAGAAAAGTAGAGCATAACATTTGTTGCTGCCATTTTGCCCAAATTAGGCACTGGAATCAGGCTTTGTTGACAATACTGCCAAGTGGAATGTAAAAATTCAAATTGGCTTACAACCTTCTTGGAAGTTCAGTCTGATTCTCTATCTTTCCAGAGCAATTTAGACAGTCTAAGATACAAATCAAATAAAAAATAGAATATAAATGTATTATAATTGCAATGTCTGCATAGAACGACAAGCCCACTAGTGTATAATGTAAATTACAAATATAGCAGCCTGTTGCCAAAAATGGATTTGCACCTTGTGGAGAGGTGCATTTTATAAAATAACACTTCAAATGTGTATTTAATCTAAATCTGACAGAAACAGAAACCATCACGGCAGAAGTAGAAACCACTTCTTTGAAGAAAATTCAGTATTAATAGAAGCATGTCAGACAATTATTCTATTCTGACGACAGGCTCAGTTTCAGACAGTGAAGCTTAAACACATCCATCTCTGGACAGTTTTCTGCCCAAAACCTGATCCTGGCAGACTGGAAAGGCTGCACACTTTCACCATCTTGCAGAACACATTTACAGGCTACCAGTGAATTCACAGCAGCAATTGTGAGAGAAATTTGGATGGGTAGCCTTTGCATTTTGGGCTCAAGTTGCATTAGAGAAAAATGACATCTAGGGATACATGTCGAATTTCGGGACAGATCACACAACATTGGTGAGGACATTAGCCAAGACAGTGCACACTGTAATCCACAGCAGGCTGAGTTTACTTAGCAATGAGCTGACCTTGCATAAAACTGCAATCTGAGCTTTCACTGCACCACTCAGATGGCTGCTGTTTACATTGCAGTGGAAGTTATGATGTCAATTGCTTCTCCATGGTTGGAGACACAAAAGTTCGCCACCACTTCCATGCTGGGAGCCCAAAATCTTTACAAAATCCTGTGGCAAGTTGATGCTGCACTCCACACTGCTTGATAGTGAACTCCCATGCTTGTCGTTGACTTCCCAATGCATTAAGCAAAATGCAAGCCCATCAGCTTTGTTAGCTGTCAAGACCATCAAAATGTTTGTCTCAGTTTTTTGCAATAGAACCTGTGTGCTTTCTCAACCTGCAGTGATCTGACTGATGTGTTTTCCTAACCCCCTGCCCGCCAGCGAGCAACTTGTTCCTGATATCAAACCGCATGCAAATATGCCCACAGTGCTAACCTTAAGCTAAGTGCAATGTCCTTATTTGGGCTCGTAGCCATGAGCAAGAAACTGAATAATAATGTGCCTTCATCAGCACTGCTTTCTGCTTTTCCAACCGTGCTTCTGCAAAGAGAAAGTCACATAGAAAGTGCGTAAAGCTGCAGTGAAGGGAGTCGAGGAGGAAATAGAGAGGTACTTGCCTACAGTATCCACAACTCGCATATCAGGAGAGATGGTAGGATGAAAAGGAAATCGACTGTGAGGAATGGGATTATGCACAAGAATACTGTCACCTTCAATTGGATGGGCCTGCTACTGGCCATGGTGTTTGCAATTGCTGTTCCAAGAATGGCTCACACTGTTCTTTCCACAGAACATGACCCACTCTCTCTCTGGTTAGTTCATGCTGCAAAGTCCTGGGAGAGAGACAACATAAACACGTTCTTAGTATGTACTTCCTTAGGCAGCTGAGAAGATTCGGCTTGTCCACAGGATTCTCTCAAACGTCTACGGATGCGTTATATGAAGTATCATTAGGGGTTGCATTTCAACAACTACTCTGGTCTGTACCAATGGGACCTGCAGAAAGTGGTAATCACAGTCCTGTCCATCACAGGCTCATCACTTCCTTCCATCCAGTCCATCTTCACAATGCGTTGCTTCAGGAAAGCCAACAGTATCATCAAGGATGCCTGTCTCCCTGGCCATTCCCTTTTCTCTCTTCTACCTTCTGGGAGAAGTTACAGGAGCTTGAAAGTCCAGAAGACTAAACTTCAGAACAGCTTCTACCCCACTGCTATCAGACTCCTGAACCAATCACCTTTTTCATATTCCCATCCCAGTGGTGCTGCCTCATTCTCAGACTCTTAATTCTACCTCCCTCGGTTATTCTTTAGCATTTATTTTTGCACTACTTTGGATTGCACTACAATCTTTGCACCATTCTGTCATTTTGTGCCCGTCAATGTATTTATTGTTGTATTTATTATTACCATGCATACCGTTAACTCTATGAGATTCATGTGAGCAAGGAATGTCATTGCACCCAGGTGCGTATGACAATGGACTAATCTGAATCTGAATGCAATGTGTCCGGGTGATATAGGTGCCATAGCTGAGTAGCTGTGAAAGGCAGAAGCTGTAAATGAAGGCCGTGTAGCTGACCTAAGTGTGGGGCACTGGTGGAATGATGTAATGTGCCAACTGAAGATTCATTCACTATCTTGACTATATTGGTGGGGTCTTTGAAATTCGTGTGAACTACGTCCAGAACTTCGAACCTTGATCCCTGGGATTAGCCCCAGCAGTTATCCACTCCTACTGCCTTATGAACCTATGAATGGGGAGCCACCCAGTCCCTGCAGATACAGAACATCTTTCCTCCTTTGCACTTCCTCTTCCAAGCTCTCTAGTGCAGCAACCAAAACCCTTGTTCTCACCCCTGCGTTCTTTATTACTCAGGCCAAATTCACTTTCTGCACAGCTGATGGCACCTTCCTCCAGCCCGTAGGCATCTCCACCTTAAGAGTCGCAGGCTCATCTTAAGTGGCGCTGGCTAACTTTAAGTAGAGCTGGCCACTGTTGAAATTGGCCATTTGCTGATGCATCGAGCCAATGAAGAGCATGGTTAATGTTGGTTGGGTGAAGCCTTCATTCAGATGAACAGGAAGCATGAAGTTGCTTGATGTCTGCATTGCAATCAAAGGGCATTGTAAATCAAGTATTGCCATCCTTTTAGCTGTTTCAGGGTGTCTTCCTATTATGTCCCGTGGGTCTCTTCTGCTGCTAATATCTCCCACTAACTGCATTTTAAATAGGAAGTCACCCCATCAGCAGCTTCATTAAAAATCATAGCATCGGAAAAATTTATGATTAAAGTTAGTATAATTTTATCCTTACCTATGTCATTAGACATTATTATTTTGATGTGTACTGAGTGATGATTATATCAGGAAAATTGCAATGAGTTACCGGTAAAACTATTTGAGGGAAATGGACAGAATAAAAGTGCAGGCATGAAATACTAAAGTAGCAAGTTAAGTAATTCTATTTAGTTATGTTAATTAAATTGCCTCAGAAAATCAAGTTCACAAGAGCCTCCAAACCAATCTTCAAAATGATGTGGAAATAAATAAGATGTTGAACTTTTGACTTTCAAACTTTGTTAGTCAGAGAGCCATGGAGAACAGAGACAGGCCATTCAGCCCACCAAGTCCATGCCAAACATCAGGCACCCACTTACATTAACCCCATTGTATTCTTTCCACATTCTCAGATTCTACCACATAACTATACACTCAGGGTGCTTTACAGTGGCGAATGAACCTACCATACCTTTGGGATGGGGGAGGAAAGCAGAACACTTGGCAGAAACACACACAGTCACAGGGAGAACACGCAAACTCCACACAGACAGCATCTGAGGTCAGGATTGAACACAGATCAGCTGAGCTGTACCACTATGCTGTCTATTGCTTTTAATCCTTTTATCTGATGGCAATTTTCAACAATGTGTTGCAGGCTGTGACTTGAAATCTACCTAGTAAAGAAAATATCAACTTGTTCTAGAAACTATTCCTGTTGTGAAAGATGTCCAGGGTAACACTAATCTCACATGACACAAAATATGGCTTGATAAACTTCCTTATCCTTAGTTAACAGAGATCAAGTTTGATCACAAATTTGTACCCTTGATAAAAAAAATTCCAGCTTAGAAGCAGCAGTGACCAACCTTAAATGTGAATCTCAATTCTTTCGCTTTTTCACCAAGTCTTATATGGTGATGTAGTCTCTTGCCCCATCCCCTACATGAGGTTTATGGTGCTTTGTGATTTCGGGGTTCAACCTTTCTTTGGAATTAGTACATTTCCTCAAGTTTCCAAAATTTAAGTTTACCAGTTTACCGGTCCAGAATGAAGGGTCTCAACCCTAAATGTCGACTTCCCATTTCCCCCCAGAGATGCTGCCTGAACCAGAGTTCCTCCAGCATCTTGTTTGTTTCTTTGCCTTTCCCTGTTGAAATTCTATACAAAATTAGCAAGACCCAGAAATAAGAGAGAGAACCTCTGTCATTGCTCTCCATCTTACTGTTATCTCTGTCTAATCTCCATACTTGGTAGATTTGATAAATACAGCATATGGCATCAAATCACAGCTATGGATATAAGCCTCATAGCACATTTATTGAACGAATAAATGAACTGCAATGAATCAAACAGTAGGTATTGAACAAGCATTTACTACATCATTGGGCTACATAATTGAAATAACAAAGATACTTCTACACTGGTGCTCAATATGTTACTAACCCATGAAACATTGATCATTTACGTTTGCGTGGGTCTTCACTCCCCTTAAGTCCTCTGACTACTTCTGATGGTTTTAGAAAGAACACTATCATTTTATTGAAGCACATGATTAACTTTCTTTGAAGATATTGTAACACTATTACAGCGCCAGCGACCCAGGTTCAATTCCAGCTGCTGTCTGTAAAGAGTTTGTACATTCTCCCCGTGTCTGTGTTGGTTTCCTCCGGGTGCTCCGGTTTCCTCCCACACTCCAAAGATGTACGGATTAGGAAGTTGTGGCCGTGCTATGTTGGCACTGGAAGCATAGCGACGCTTGCGGGCTGCCCCCAGAATACGCTACGCAAAAGATGCATTTCACTGTGTGTTTCAATATACACGTGACTAATAAAGCAAACTTATCTTATCTTATGAAAACTGTATTTTCCTTTGCTAAGATTATCAACATTAAGAATAACATTTGAACCATCAGGCACAGATCACCACAGTAAGCTGGTAAATGACTGGAATGGATTGATGTATGAAATAATCTTAGAGAAGAGTTCCATAAAGGTCAATGACTATAATTGATCCTCACAAACAAACCTTTCTGTATTGAAATTCATCTCTACTTTGTTCGTGGTAACTAATCTGGATGTATGTACTCTGCAGTTTATGTAAACAACTAATAATATTGAGTTGCATCCCAGTGTGAGATGACCAGCAAAGAAGAATCCAATAGACAAAAAAACATAGGTATTCATAGGAATTGTGTCTTCTTACTAGTCACAATTTTCTTTAGTCTGAAGTTGTTTTCAGGAACCAAGAACACCCAGCGGAAACAAAAATGTATTCATTTGAACTTGTAAATTTTTTGAAAATATACAGTCAATAAGCCATCATCACATTAGCCTGATAGTTTGACTCGTGACAAAACTGAACATTATCAGCATTCATGTAAGATTAGATCACAATGAAAACATGACAAACCCAAGTAAATAAGAAGATGGAAATGTTAATGAGAAGAAAGGCCCGTTAAAGGAAGTGATTGGACTCAGGGCACATTTGTACATTATTTTAACCAAATGAAGTTCTCTAAAACCCAGCAATAAATTATTTAAATACAAGATGTAAAAAAGTGAATGACATAAACAGATTAAACATATATGGATCATCAGCATGACAAGCATCCCTGTCTGACTTCAGTCACAACACCAACTCAATGCAGGCTGCCCTGCTGTTATTGAATAAAAGTAAGACAAAAGTAACATGCCTGTTGCATAAATCTAACCAAGACAGGATCCCAAATTTCATCATCAAGCACAATTTCTCTGCTTCAAAGTGAATGGATTAACCATGATTAAACGAATAAGGCAGTCAAGTCCCTTTGAAGTACACACAACTTGGATGAACACAAAACAAAGGAATTTTCAGTTTTACCTATTAACAAGCAGCTGCTTGTGTTTTTTTATATAACATATAACTTACAAAATCGGGAACATAACTTGAAGGTTGCCAGTTCTTCTAATCAAAT
>JARFYF010000046.1:16683698-16698688 GCA_030265395.1 Rhina ancylostomus
CAGCATGGAATCCATGTGCTGGACAACAAGGCATTAAAAGGAGCCAAATTGAGGGCCAGAACCCAGAACCATGACAGCATAGGTTTCCTCTGAGTGCTCTGGTTTCTTCCCATATCCCAAGACATGTGAGTTGGTAGATTAAATTGCCCAAACTTTGTAACTGAGTGGTAGTATCTGGGGGAATTGATGAGAATGTGGGAGAATTTTAAAAGTAGTATTAATGTGGGATTAGTGTAAATGGGTTGTTGAAGGTCAGTGCAACTTGATGGGCTAAAGGGCCTGTTTCTATACTGTATCTCTCTATAACACTAATGTAATTGAACAGAATGACAATTTTAGAAATGTTGAAGAACCAAGGATGAGGCAGCTGATATAACATTTATGTACTTGTAAGCTTTTAACTACATCTGGTTCTTTGCTCATTATGACTGCCCCTTTGTTAGTTCTAAGATGTACATTTGCAGAAATTATTCTGAATTAACTCCAGAAGTTCTTTGTTTCGGACATAAGCTAATCTATTTATCTAAATGTATATGCAAATTAAAAGTCACCATCAAAACCAACCTGCCTACATGCTTGTCTAGTTTCTGCATGTGGTTACAACCAAAATGCATATATACTGCTCCAACTCGAGGTTTTATTTGTTTGTCACGCCTTAGCCTTCACTCAGCCTTCTTGCTCTTCTCTAAAATTGTTGAAGATATTAAAGAAATCAAAGGAATTGAGGTAAATACAGAAAAGCGGCACTGTAGTATAAGATCAGCCAGGATCTTATTAAATGGCGGAACAACCATGAGATGCAGAATGATGCACTCTTGCTTCTATTCCCTATGTTGTTATGTTCTTTATAGCCAAAGGCAAATTAATCCGGGCCCGTATTGACAAGCTATTCCATTTCAAATTCACACCAAATTTATGTGTCAGTGTTAGTGCATTAGACAATGAACCGACAAATGAAGACAGCAGCATTGAGATGTTATCAACAAAGTTATTCTTTCTCTTGAGTTATTCCTTAATTGTGCAAATGCAGGAATTAAGAGGGGCGCCAAAACAAAATGCCCTACATTTGGCTTTGAGCTGATACATTTTGCAGTACCTTGTAGTTTTTCTTCTTTTGTTTTTCTATCAATTAAATGAAGCACATTTTAGTGCTATTGATTGTGTGTCCCACACATCAACACTGACTGCTTCAGGTGCTCAGAGGCTGTGATGTGTGAAGTGACTGTGAATGACAATAGCCAACCTTGAAAATTGAAATGAATTGCAGGTCTGAAGAGCAAAATTTAGTGACAGGAAGTAAATGGATTTTGATCTTACTCTTGTAATGCATGTTGTTGTGAACAAGGTTCATAATGAGAAAATTGTTTCTTTAAATTTGAGCACCAGGATCACAAGGGTTCGAATGCTAACAATCCTCTTCTTAATTTAAAAAGTTAATATAATAAAAACAACACCTGTTTCAATTATTTTCCAGTTATTATTCTGAAGTCATATTAAAAGTATAATCATATAAATTGTAGCCATTGACACACAGCCTTGTAGCTACAGTTTTTGTATTTTCCTTTTTCTCTACAATAGATATTCATGGCTTTGAAACCCAAAGATATATACGCTCAATATTTCTTTCTGAAAATTCTGTCGCTCCCCGTAATTGCAGTGGTATTAGTTTTAGAGCTAACTGAGGCACATCATATCATAAACTGAATGATCATTTAGTAGTTATTGGAGTCATGCGCAGTTAATGAGATTTTTTTTTGTTTAATAGTATATTGGATCTCAGTAATAATGCAATGTCATCTGAGCGGGAAGCAGAATGTGTGTGTGATTGTCCTAGCTGCATTAGAATGCATTTTGCATTCATGCATCCCCTGAACGCATTTGACACTTAACCAAGATCGGAATAGTTTATAAACACCAACTCCTGTTACTCATTGCCAAGGTCAATCACTAACTAGTTAGCTTTGAGCATAAAAAACGTTAAAACTGTGCAATTTATTGGTCATGATGCCTTCAATATTAATCACCAGCCATCCCGCCCCCGACCCCCACACAGGCATGAGGGATTCAGTGGCGGGGGGGCTCAAAACTAATTATGGGTGTGAAGAGGCTAGACTCTTCTTATACCTACTTATATCAGGCTCCAATTAAAGGGCCTGATTTAAAGATCATTGCAATTGCTTAGGTTTTCCAAAACTTGGGAAACCCGGTAATGAAAGGGAAGTAAGAGCTGCCACTTCCACAAGCTAAATCTTACTTTCAGGCTTCTTTGTGAGTCAGGGAGAACAGGAGTTCTCCACCAGGCTTAAGGAAATCCTGTGGCTCTCCCAATCATAACGCCTGGCCTCTTCCGCTTTCCATAACTGGTCCACTCCTTCCTCCAGTTTTCTTCACACCTGCTAGCCAGGATTTCAATTTTGTTTTCTGCAAAGGCCCTAGATCTGGCCACGCTAGGCTCTTTGACCACCTCAGCCTTCCTGAAAATGCAATCATTTCATAGACTCATAGAGAGATGCAGCACAGAAACAAGTCCTTCAGCTCACTGAGTCTGCACTGATCATCAACCAGCCATTTACACTAATCCCACATTAATCCCCTTTTATTTATTCTCCCCACAGTCTCATCAATTTGCCTTGAATCTTACTACTTACCTAGGGGAAATTCATAGTAGCCAATTAACCTTCCAAACCGCAGAGCTTTGGGATGTGGGAGGACACCAGACCATCCAGAGGAAACGCACATAGTTACAGGGAGAGGGTGCAAACTCCACATAGACAGCATCTGAGGTCAGCATTGAACCCGGGTCACTATCAGGTAGCAACTCCACCACACAAAGTACAATGTAATGATTTGTGAAAAAACCGTACCCTTCAAATTGGGGAATTAAACCCCTGTCTCCCAAGTGACATGAGGAGATACTAACCACTGTACTAATGGCACACTAATGAGGACTTCCTGTGAAACAACTTTAAAATAACTTGTGGGAATAAAAGAAAGATATTTTTCAATTTCTTAAACTGACAGTAAGTAGGAGAATTTTGAGAGGCATGCAGGAACAGAGGAACACCGATTCTTAAATTCCCGCTACTGCCTGTAAGGAGTTTTGTACGTTCTCCCGTGTCTGTGTGGGTTTCCTCCAGGTGCTCCGGTTTCCTCCCACACTCTAAAGACGTAGGGGTAGGTTAATTTGGGCGGTGTGGACTCATTGGGCCGGGAGGTCCTGTTACCACGCTGTAAATAAAATTTTTAAAAATAATAAAATTAAAAAAAACAAATGTCACAGGACTGGTCAATCAGGTGGTTAAAAAAGCACAGAGGGGGCTTTCCTTTATTAGCTCATGGAGATGGTGGTAACGTAAGAGCAGAGATATATGCCTGAACTGTATACAATGCAAGTTAGCTAGGTCCTTGGTACTGCATACAGTTCTGGTCACCATGTTACAGGAAAGATGTGGTGTACTGGAGATGGTGCAGCAGAGATTTACAAGAATGTTGTCAGGACTGGAAATTTATTGCTCTAAGAAATATAAGTTTCTTTGGAACAAAAGAGGCTGAAGAGGGAGTTAATTGAGGTGTATAAGAATATGAGGGGCTTAAAGAGGAAGGACCGATTTCCCTTAGCAGAGGGAACAAAAATCAAAGGCCATAGATTTAAAGTAGAATCAAAGGCCATAGATTTAAAGTAATTGGCAGAAGAATTAGAGGGAAGATGAAGGAAGTGTTTTCACCCCGAGGATGGTAAGGGTCTGGAAAACAGTGCTTTAACGTGAGCATGATAGAGGCAGTAACTCTCCTCACATTTAAAAAGTACTTGGTGTTGTAGATGAAGAACTGTGACCTACAGGGTTACAAAGCTGGTGCAGGAAAGTAGGTTTAAGCTGAGTACCCTTTTCTCATCCATCATGGACATGATGGGCAGATTGGCCTCCTTTTGTGTCATAAAATTTTCACTTCCTTATTGTGCAAGTTGGGCAGCAACACCAGTTGTAGGGCCTCACTGCAAAGCTGAGATACAAATTCATCACACAAGCCCTACTGCAGTTGTGCATTGAAGTATTGAAACAGGAATGTTGAAACCTCCCCATATGACTCAATGAACAAAGCTGCCAACTATGTATTTATCTACCTAACATCACTATGGGAGTACCTTCACCAAGAAGACTAGACCTCAGAATGGTACTTTAGCACCACTAAAGCCAATGAAGGATAGACAAATACTGGCCTTCCAAGTGATGACCACACCCTTTGAGTGATTAAACAAAACTCCTGAAATTGCTGCCTGGAATTATACCTCAAATTCAACAATGACTCTAAAAACGGCAGATCCACAAATGAGTTTACATTAGAATAGACTTGCACTGAAGGGACCTTTGGCAGAGTGAGCTACTGTGAAAGGGCCAGGACACCACCACACCCGTATGTGAAAACACACATCTGCCGTAGAGCTTGTGTCATGAAAATGCCATCCATTTGTAACTTAATTTTGTAACTTACTATTTGCAGTAAGGCCTTACAAACAGTGTTGAAACTCTATTTGCATTGTAAGGTAGGTTGATGGATATGTCAGTAGCATGTGCATTCATCAGCAAGCCTGGGAGTAGATGGTGGGATGGATGGGGGGGAGGGGAGAGAGCATGGATGGTAACCAGTCATGTTATGGCCAGATATATATTTACATGGAATTTTAAGTAATGAATTATAGAGAAGGCATTGGTGCAGATTTTGCCCTGAGATCAGTACTCATTTTTATTAAAGAGTAAAGAGTGGGTGATCTCAATGTCACTAGCAGTAACGTGGTAACACTGGTTCAAAGGTAGCCGGCCAAGTCTGAAGAACATAGCCGATAGACTGAGACTATAGAGAGTAAACCAACATGAAGGATTAAACCTACTTGACCTTGTCCTCACCAGTCTGCCTGTGGAAGACATGTCTGACCATGACAGCATTGGTAAAAGTGACCATCACACAGAGCCTGTGAAATAAAGTCCGATCTTTACACCAAGGAATACTCCATTGTGTTGTGTGCCACTACAATTGTGCTACATGGAATAGACTTGGAACAGATCTGGCTGCTCAAAGCAGGGCATGCAATAGGAGCAGTGGACCATCAGCTGCAGCAGAAATGGACACGTCTACAATCCATAACCTCAAGGTCCAGTGGGCACCTTTACCACTATTGTCAAGCCAAAGGATCAACCCTGGTTGAATGAGGAGTGCAGGGAGCAACATCAGGCATACCTAAAAATTAGATGCCAGACTAGAGAGGCTACAACACAGGACTACATGCAGACTTAATAGTAAACACAGCATGTAGGACTAAGTGATCTCACAACCAACAAATCAGATCAAAGCTCTGCCTTTCTACCACATCTAGTTGAGAATGGTGGTGGACAGTTAGACTGCCAATGGGAGAAGGGGACTTCAAGAATATCCATTTTCAACACTGAAGCCTTTGCAGTTGCAAGTGCTGAATAGCTGATCCATCTTGGCTTCCTTCTGAGATTCCCAGCACAATAGTAGATAGTCTTCAGCCAGTTCAATTCTCTCCATGTGATATCAAGAAACAGCTGAGAGCTCTGGATACAGCAAAAGGCTAGGGGTGGACAGGGGGAGGGGGGTGGAAGGGCAGACAATATCCCAGCTATCACCAAGGGGAAAACACATCAATCATTGCAATTGCACCTCACGTACTTAAAGAAAAATGGTTGTGGTTGTTGAGGTCAATCACTCCAGACCCAAGGTATCACTGCAGGAGTTCTCAGGGCAGTAGTCCAGACCCACCCATCTTCAGCTGTGTCATCAATAAACTTCTTTCCATCATTAGCACAGAAGTAGAGAAGTTTGCTGATGATACCACAGTGTTTAATTCCATCTGCAACTCCTTAGCATGTAGCAGTCTGCACATGCATTCTGCAAAACCTAAACAACATTCAGAGGGATGAATCAATGTCTGCGCTCTCCCACTGATGGGTTGTACAGGACGCAGTGCATGACAATAAAGCATGAAATCTTCTCTGTACTGAATACTGTAGGATGCAGACACTGAAATCACATTATGGACATTGAGAGGTATTCTCTGTCCCATGGCAGTCATTATCACAATGGTCAGTTGGACATACAGAGGTAGAGTTAATAGTCAGAAAACTAGGAAGGAGGAGATACCCCTGATCCCCCATGATCCAGCCCTCTGTGTCTGGCAACATGGACTACCTAAGAATATAAAGTCATTGCAAACTTCATGAATCTAGAGTATTGATGGTAAGAAATCTTTTCTCAAGGTTACCACAGGTTGCATATTCTGACTCAGAGGCATATGATCCATTCAATGAGTCACAGACTGGTACTAAGACAAACATCATTTTAATTGCATAATTTAATAAATTAATTCAAATTTCTTAGTGCAGAAAGCATCGGATGCTTTAGTCATACGAAATGGCTAAGGCAATGGGCACTGTATCCTTGAAACAGGAAGTGTAGAAACATTCAAAGGAGAGGGAAATGTGTGGGTTTTCTTTTGGATTGTTATGGCAAAAGAAAACACTCAAGAGAAATGAGACTGTTAATCACCTTCTGTCAGGCAACATTTCAGTTCTCATTCTATGTTCAAAATTGAAGTTGACTAAAGCATCCCCAGGTATTTGAACCTGAACTGCTCAGATCAGGAACCTATTGTAAGTCACTGTGATACCCCATGGACCAGCTCTGCCACCCAACCATTTACTTTGCATTTATCTCAGCAGCTATGATTGCAGCCTACACACTTAACCCCTTGTTGACCTTGCCAAATTCCCAACAAAGTTTGACAGTACATCTCATTGTGGTAAATTGGTTTTACTGTGTGTGCAGGAATCCATGTGACCTGCCATCATGTATGCTGATGCTGTAATTTTCATTTCACACCAATGTTGTTGCAGAGCTTTTGCTTTAAGTGCATTGTTTATGATGTCCAACCCCCTGTAGGATTCTGATAGTACATCAACTGAAGAACGCAACAAGTTATTTTCTAGATAATTTAATAAATGATACCTTGTACTCTTCCCCATGTACCTGACAGATGACAGGGAGCACCAACTACCTTAGAATAAAAGAACCAAATTATATTCTGGTTTTATGATATGTGTAGTTTTTTAGTCATGTTTTTGGAGTTTGATCAAAACTGAAAAAACTGACATTTATTACACATCCCTAGTTCCCCTTGAAATGGTGATTGTGAGCCACTGCAATCGCTCTGTTGAAGGTACTCCTATACTGCTATAGAGGATGGAGTTCCAGGATTAAGACTCGGCAATGATAAAGGACTCACAATACATTTCCAAATCAGGATGGTGTGTGGCTTGGAGCCTAATTCAGTGGTATAATCATAGGTAGTGTTCCCATGGGCCTACTGCCCTCGACCTAGCTAGTGGTTGAGATTTGGGAGGTGTAGTCAGAATAGTCCAGGCCACTGACTGCAGTGCATTTTACAGATGGTATCATGAACTGCTAGAGGAGGTTGTGGAGGTCTGGAGTAGTGAATGGAATGCCATCCAGGAGGGCTGCTTTATCTTGGATAGTGATTTGTGCCTTGTTGATGATGATGCTGAAATGACTTTGGGTGTCAGCTGAGGAGTCACTGAAGTGGATCACACTTAAGCTGGAAAATGCACTATTGAGTATCATTGAGGTGAAACATGACTACAGAATGATACGTCACCAGGTTATCATCAAAAGATTACCACCTCAATGTATATGTAATTACCTAGAGTAAACCAATACAGGAGACTGGCAACTAACAGTATTAATATACTGAAAAAACTTTTGGAAGCAAAAGCAAAATGATTGCCTTCATTTACCCTCGAGGACTGTAACATTTCAACTTCTTGACTGCAGACCAAAGGTTTCCAATTCTATTTCCAATAAATGAGTTTTTTTAAAACTAGTAAACTGACAAAGTTGTCCTGGTCAGATACCTAAGTAACCAATGACAAACTAAACCTCTTGATGCAGTGAACATTGGCCAAGCAAGAAATTGTTGTTTTTTTTTATTTATACAGCATGGTAACAGGCCCTTCCGGTCCAACGAGCCCGCGCCACCCAATTACACCCATGTTAACCTACTAACCCATATGTCTTTGGAATGTGAGAAGAAACCGGAGCATCCAGAGGAAACCCATGCAGTCATGCACCTTGTGTTTAACATATGAATGGCTGTGTACATTTAGGTGCAAGAGGTTTTGTTATATCATTCCCTCCATTTGGTATTTTACTGTTTTCAATCCATCTGCATTCTTTTACTATTTTTAATGTTGTTAGGAGTATAAAGAATGGTCCTCAGAGTTTACATCTACTTAAATATTTCCCCACAAATCTTCCTACATTTACCCTGATGCAGGGTTTTGACCCAAAATGTCGACAATTCCTTTCCTCCCACATGTGCTGCTCGACCTTCTGAGTTCCTCCTATAGTTATCTTTTCACTCCAGATTCCAGCACTTGCTGTCTCATGTGTCTCCTTCCTACATTTACTGCCTGATCCATCAGCCCGCTTGTGCCAAACTGAGCCAGAGATTGGGTTCTTCCTTGGGATCTCATTCAGCCAGACTCTCCCTGCCATTCAGCAGATCAGATGTGCTGAAAAATCTTCTTGTTGCCTGGTTCACCAGTAATGGTTGTCATTCACTGTCACAAACATCCGGAGAATCCAAGCTCCTTGGGGACTGTGATGCAATGTGCAACAGGCTGAATGGTTCATGGGGCAGCGACACAGCAAGTCATGCATACCTCTAGCAAGTCAACCACCTCTTATCCCAATACTAAGTAACTAAGTTAGGTCCAACTTTAGTGGACCTAACACTTTTAGCCTGCTTAACTTCTCCAACTGAACCCTGGTGGTTTGCATATTTTTGTCACATTGTTTGTGTACCCTTGTCCTTATGGGAATGCTATTGTTGCTACTGCATATCAATAGACAAACAGCAGTGTTTGCAATGATCACCAAAGACAATATGAGAATGAACACGATTTCAGTTCATTAATGCATGTAGGTCACTCTCAGAACAGTTCAAACTCTAAGTGTCAATTACACGATTTGGTCCCCTGTTCCCTAGTACTGGAACCAGAATTTTCAAAGAAACCAGAAATACCAAACAAATACATGCATGATGAATCACTTTCCTTAAGATTTCTAGTGGTTTCATATATCCAGGATGATTGTTTCCAGGAGTTACCTACCTTTTACTTGTGGACTAAGCTCAGAGTTCATTCAACTGATGAAATCATATGACATGATGCTATTTAGAGGATGTCTTTCTGGATGTGAAACTTCGGCTATAATGCTAAAAATTAAATCCTCTCTTTCACTCCCTCTGAAATGGATTTTGTGGATAAATTAAAGAATGGGATTTTTTCTGGGAAAGCAGATAAACAGGTCTACCACTGCAGAAGGATAATTTTGTAGTCCTGATTTTCAAACGTGAGATGGAAATGTTGATATTTACACTGGCACCATTGGGAAGTGGAGTGTTAAATTACACACTCCATTATCAAAGGAATTAACTTGTATAACAAGACAGTTCACAGGTAAATGTTAAACAGATAAAGTGTTAAATGGTTACCCAATCAGAGCTTATCAGGTTCACACTTCATGGGTAGAATAAAACTAGCTCCAAAATTAAGGGAAGTGCTTTTGGCAGGGAGGGTTTCCATTATAGTAAATATGAGGATGAGGAGAAAACATTATTGTAACAACACAATGTTTTGAATGCTTGCTGTCTAGGCCTGAAATTTTTCAAAGCAAGAATTTAAATAAAATATTCAAGCCAATGTGATAATCATCGTCAAACTACAACCATTACACAGAAAAAAAACACAGTTGTAATTAGAGTAAATTAACTGAATTACTTTTCTCTGGTTTCTTTGATCAACGATGGTCCTCAAAATTAAACATTCCCATTTTACAAATAGATCCATACTCAATTATTTGTCCTGGTTTTGGAGTACACCCCTGTGGTCTCTGTAGAAATCTATTGCAATGTTGCTGGTATGCATGGTTGGGCAATACCACCCATCTCAAACTACTTGTCGCAGCCAATGTGCCGCCTGCCACTTGCAGTCAATATGCAGATCAAAAGCGGGATTTCCTATTCTTTCTATACACCACAGGGCACTGGAGACCCTGTAAGCTATGAAGAATCCTCTAGAGAAATTTGGATGTAATTATTTATCAGAGCTGTCTACAGCTTGTTAAATCTCAGACCTAGAAACATCATATGTGGCAGCATTATGTTACCTGAATTTAATGGGCTGGATCATCGAATCCACCAACTGACAATAATTGCTGTAACTGGTGGTGTCTCACTTTTCTTGTTGGAAGATGGCCCACATATTCACTCGCTGTTCACCAAATCACTGACTTTCCAACCACCTGCTTTCTGCTTCCTCGTCCATTTGCCAGTCACTCTCTAAACCACTGAGAGAAAGGAATTTCCTGGCCTTCCCATCTGCAGAAGGTCTGTGACAAACCAGGGTCCAACACATCTTGATTGCTATGTGATGAGAGGCCTCAGACTGTGTGAGACCCCAGGAAGGAATGGGGTGGCAGCGTAATGGGAGGGAGGGGTGTTTGGGCGGAAGGTGGAGGTGGTGAGTGTAGTGGAGGAGTGTGGAGGGCTTGTGGTAGGTGTGCATGGAGCTGAGGCATGGGTTGGGATTAGGAACATGGTGGTTGGCTGAGGAGGTGGGGACTGGTAAGGAAATATATAAAGCTTTGTATCATGAGAAACATAACAATATATTTTGTACCTTGTAAATCAAAATTCAAAGAAACCAGCTACTTTCTGCTGATTTCTTCTGACTTTCATAACCCAATCGCTTCCCAATGCAAGGAGAAGATTACTCTCATGCTGGCTCCACTCTCGAGATTAAATTTCCACAAACAGAAGTAATTATTCTCCAAGTAACCTCAACATGTGTGGGACCTCTCCAAAGGGAGGAGAGCAGCAATCATAGATGTCTCTGTCGCACTTTATGATCTGCCCACATCAAACACAGCTTTGCTTTGGTAATAGTGTCTGGCCAGATACTGCAAAGAGAGGAAATCCTCCCTCATTAAGGCAGTTTATCCGTCTGTTTAGTGGAGATAAAATAGTACCGAATGATTAAATGCATCCATTCAGGAGATCTAATATGGCAAACACAAGAATAAACAGAAATGTGCTACATCATCTCCACATGAGCGCTGTCCCAGGGGCAGTATACTTGGACCAGGAAGAAGGTTTTAATTTACTGAGGAACAGAGAGGGTGGGAAGGAAACTGTAGACAGGATGGAATGAGTGGTGGGCTCAGGAGAGTTGGTGGGGAGAGCAGAAGAATTGCTAGGGCAGAAATGAGATTAGGAGAGTTAGTAGGGCAGGCAATCAGGATGGTGTAGGGATCAGCTTGGAGATGGTGGGTCATCCGTGGGAGGTCTCTGGCTGTCTGAGAGCGCAGGAATGAATGAGGTCTCCAACTCGTTCTGAGGCAGGGGATGGTGGAGAGAGCGGAAGTAGTTACTTGCTGAGAAACTTATTATCTTTTTATAAGATAGCACTGGATGAAAAAGAGCTTCTTGAAACTAGCGACAAGCCTGCTTACCTGTACAAGCAAGACAGGATAGAAATACTTTCAGTCTGAGCACCGACCTGGGTCATGTCCAGCTGATGTACAGTTGACTCTGAGTGAGGTGATAGAAGGGTGAGTACCAATCTTTGTCCCAGGCCTCTTCATCCTCACTGCTAACACTCACCTCCTGCACATGGAGATATAGTGCAGCAAACCCCATTCGTTGCCGACTACTGAATGGGGAAGATATCAAATGTGGGGTTTTTTGGCTGAAAGGATGTGTTTATCTCTGCCTGGTATTTTCACTAAGTTTGCATTGTTTTCACTTCTGGGATTAATTGTGCACTTACAGACAATTTAAAAGCTGCAGATCTGGTTTGTAGCATACACAGAAATATATATGAACCATGGAGACACAAGAGACTGCAGATGCTGGAATCTCGAACAAAAAACAATCTGCTGGAGGAATTTAGTGGGTCGAACAGCATCTGTGGGGGGAGAGTAATTGTCAACGTTTCCTCACCCCCCACAGATGCTGCTCGTCTTGCTGATTTCCCCCAGCAGATTGTTTGTTGCTTTATATTTACTATGTTCTAAACAGAAACAACTGTCTGCTCCCTTGAAAGACTGAATAGATTAATGTGATCAAGAAAACAGGAACCACTATTGAAAATTTGATTACACTTGACACATCAGGATATTGTCAAAATAAGTTATTAGTTTAATACTGTCAAGTAGCATTCTATTCATTAAGATTCATAATGTAGGTTATAAAATATTTTCATGCGTTCGTGAAAGGTGCAATGGTAGAACTTGCAGTGAGGAAATTTTGTTTCTACAATCCTTAAAAGTTGAAACAAAGTTTTTTTTTGGCTTTTTTTGACCAAAGTTTGCCTTTAGTCCGAGGGCCAGGCATGTGACAGTGACACTTTTGCAGCAGAAGTTTCATGGGACGAGATTGTCGAACTTTGTCTGGATTTCCGTGGGTGGTTGAAGCATTGCAGAGCAGCATCCAGAGGTCATTGCTGCCAGGTAGGGAACCGGCAAGCTTGGTGGATCAAACCTTCAGGTCCAATTTCTTTTCCCTGTTTGCCAACTTACTTTTCTTCCAACAGCTAACTGTTTACTTGCACACTGGATTTTCAAGTCAAATCAAGTTTATTGTTATATTCACGAGTACATGTATGCACAGGTGCAATGAAAAACATATTTGCAGCAGCATCACAGGCACATAGCATCAGATACACAACATTCACAAAAAAAAGTAAATTAAACATAAATTATACAAGAAAGAAGATGATTAGAACCAAAGAAAATCTATTGTAGTGCAAAGCAGTGTAAGTGGTCATGGTGTTGGTATGCTGAGGTAATGATGAGGGTTGTGCAGGTTGGTTCAAGAACCCAGTGGTTGAAGGGAAGTAGCTGTTCTTGAACCTGGTGGAGTGGGATTTCAGGCTTCTGTACCACCTGCATGGCCTGGACGGTGGAATCTTTGATGATACGTGCTGCCTTCCTGAGGCAGCGCTTCATGTAGATACTTTCGATGGTGGGAAAAGATGTGCCCATATTGTGCCAAGTCCCCCACTCTCTGCGGCATCTTACATGCAGCTTTCGTTTTTGCCATCTGCCGCCTCAAGATTTGTTTAATGGTGTTATGTTTCTGTGCAATTATATTATTTAAATTTCCTTATTTTACTTGTTATGAATACTTAGGCTTGTGCAATGCAGTGTGAAAGGACCTCCAGTTATCCCAAAGAAAAGAGAATCTTCCACTGTTGGGGACCATAAGATGGACTCACTGTGATACTATCTTCCATTCGGTTTATTATTGCACACTGATCACTCTGTTTTGCTAAATATTACTGACAAGTCATTTGGCCAGAATATAAATTGCACAAATGAAGACATAAATGGACACTGACCATTCCCAGGACATGTCCTGCTCTTCGTAGCCAATTAGACACAACAGTCTACTGACTGGAATCTCTTGCTGCTGGTGTTTTTATAAAACCTAATCACTTATATAATTTTCTGATCAAATTCTAAATGCAACACACTAAAGACAAAATGTTGTAATATTCCCAAAATAATAGGAAACATGTCTTGTAATCTAAATAAATTGGAAAATAAAAATTGGATTGTGATATTGCAAATAAAATATAATTGACATTGATAACTATTGACAGTGAAGAATTTCAAACAGTATTTAAAGATAATGGGAGATAAATTTGTCCATCTGACATTTCAATCATCATTGTAGTATTAGTGTTAGACGACTAGATGTACACCCTTGGACAGTAAGGAAGTAAACACCCGACAGATGATGCTACTAAATGACAGCTTGTATGAGAGGTTGTCTGTTTTGTGTTTGAAATAATGCAATCACAGCATCTCTAAGTTACCCTGATTGTGATGAGCAGTAGAGATATCAATCACTTGCTGCAACCCACTACTTCTGAACGTTTTCGCAATGACATTTCAAGATGGATCAAATAGTAAAAGAAGTCTATAGGTGTCATCAAAGTAATACAATTTTGCCTAATGATGAATTGCATTGAATGAGGTGGAAATTGTGTGTGGAATACTAAACAAGTTACAAATGAAAACACAGGGATGTGCTGAATTGCATTGCCTCAATACCAGCACTGGGACTGTGATATACAGTAAACCTAAACCTGTTGCTTCTGCTTCATCAGCTTTGCAGCTTTTGCTGCTCATTTGCTTGAATGTTGGTACGCAGGCAGCAGTATCCATGCTGTTCACCGGCTGTTCACTAGCAATACCTTTGCCATGAGCCCAATATTGTGAGTAGTTAGCAGCACTTAAAGTTAACCTCCACCACTCAAGGGGGAAGTAACCTACAGCTACAGTAATGTTGGGTAGATAAGGCTCTACTTGAGTGTTGCAGTGGAGGTCCAGGAGAGATGATCTGTATCTGCAAAAGGGCAGCTCCCTGGACACATATTGCAAAGGAGGAGATAGTTATGGCAGGTAATGACAGGATGGGAGGCAGAGGCACAGAAGAGCCAATGACTTCACACCAGTGGTTATGGTTGGTGAATGCATCCTCAAGTGACATATCCCATCAACTGTAGTACTTGCCTCAGACATGGCACACACACTACACCATCACTTATCTACCAGCTGTCTCACAATCATTACCCACACCCATTCATATTTTCTGCCACACCCGTATATTCAACATCACTGCTAGTCTCATCATCAATCTCACAAGTTTCACACATGTTCAGCCTTGCAACTGTGACACTCTCATCAACCAAAAGCACAGCATGGCGACCAATGACAAACTTTGCACTGCCCTGCAGGAGGAAAGGAAGTACTGTCATGGTTCTGAGTTCTGGTCCTCAATTTGGCTCCATTAATGCCTTGTTGTCCAGCACATGAATTCCATGCTG
>JARFYF010000046.1:16707773-16719401 GCA_030265395.1 Rhina ancylostomus
ACCAAAGAATCAATATGTCTCATTGCTGTCGGTGAATTGCTGGACTTTCTCCCCTCTTTCTCCCCTCCATCTATTCTTTAGGTTATAGGTTTTCTGCAGCTGCTTCTTATGCCTTGAGGTGTGATGGGGCTTCCAATCCTGGAGTATTTGTGCTTACATTTAATTAGTCCTTGGAGCTCCTGGTTATTCTCATCAAACCAGTCCTGGTGCTTTCTGATACAGAATTCAGGAGTCTCTTCATGTCTGCTAATGATGGCAGACTTCAGGGAAGTTGAGGTGCTGTGGGCACTTTGCAGCTCCTGTTGATTGAGAGTTGTCTGCAAGCTTGATAAGAGCTACTTCTGTGGGGTCCTTGAGAGCTTTAACATTGCCTTCCTTGCAGGAACATTTCTGTAGCTGCAATTTTTTGAGATCAGGTAATAGGGTTAACAGAGCACATTAGGCAGTCCAAAAGTACCTATAACATCCCTGATGATGCAGACATTCTTGCAATCTCTCCCTCAGACAATGAAATAGTTTAACAGGTGCCAGTGCATGGATTAGACCCTGAGTCTTGTCCCTCTGATAGAAGAGGATATTGGTTATCTCCACACCATGCTCCAAACATTGTGTTAGGGAGCCTGTGGTGGAGTCAGCCTTCCATGCTCCTTCCTTAACAATCACGCCTTGCCTGATCCTGGCATTGAAGTCATCCAGGAGCATCAGTTTGTCTCCGTCTGGGTTGAGAGCCAAAATTTGTTCAGATCTGGATTAAAATCTTCTTTAGCCTTATCTGTAATTTCTAGGGTTGGGGCTTAAATACTGATAACTGTTCCAGGTTGGAGTGACCAGAGGGTCATGGAACATCCATTTATCTCACAGTGAGTCACTGAGATAACATTTTCACTCTTGACAATGAATCCCATTCAAAGAAAATACCTTTCTTCTTCTGGTTTGCCCTTCTAAAAGGTTAGCACCACCTTGTTCTTTGAGCTGACGGTCTGCTCCCAGTTGCATCCCATGCAAAGTGTCAATGTCAATGCCAAATTGTCTGACTTCCTGGGCAGAGTCAGTTGCTGTTGACTGTACATGAGGGTCCTGATATTTCAGCTGTCACACAGACATGAGAGCTAGGTCTTGATCCAGTGACAGGTGGGCCCAAGGCAACTGGGGACCAGGCTGCACCACAAGGCCTTTAATGCTTAAACACGGGGGTGGCCTGTGTAGGCACCTCTCAGCATGTGCGCGTTCTGTCACCCACACACCCGGGCACTCACTCCTGCACACACAGACGGACTCAAGCATCATGGGCTCGCCCAGTGCTTTCTCCTCACTTTTCTCCCACTTTTTACTAGTCACATGTACATCGAAACACACAGTGAAATGCACCTTTGCATAGAATATTCTGGTGGCAGCCTGCAAGGGTCACCACGCTTCCGATGCCAACATAGCATGCCCACAACTTCCTAACCTGTATGTCTTTGGAAAGTGGGAGGAAACAGGAGCACCCGGAGGAAACCTATGCAGACACGGGGAGAATGTACAAGTTCCTTACAGACAGCGGCCAGAATTGAACCTGGGTCCTGGCGTTGTAATAGCGTTACTTAACCGCTAGACTACTGTGCCTACCTAAAAGTGTGGGGATCTGGGGACTGACCCCAGGGCCTCCTACATGCAAAGCATGCACTCTACCACTGAGCTACATCACTTATCCAGCCTCACCCTCCCCTTGACTCTTCTCACCCTTGGTGTCTTCTCTCAGTGTCCCTCTGGCCCTGACTGCCTCCCAACCTCCTTTGGACACCCTGCCCCCAACCCCTACATTCTCCTCTCTCTTGCACTCAATCACTTCACCCCCTCCTTCCACTCTACTTCCTCTGGTGCACAGCTTTCCCAGCTCAAAGCCACCATCTCCCTGACTCCTCCCATAATCACATCTATGATCTAGATGTATTCTCATTCACTTTAATGTATTGGTCATTTCAGTTTATATTTTAAGTTCCTCTGAAATTATAAAATGCCATTTATTAGGCACCAACATGCAGGAATAGTGGTCACTACAGGAGCATAATTATGAATATTCATGGTTAATCTTGAGTTTTCTTTGTCCATAATAGCTGACAAAACAAGTGTCACTGAGGCTGTAATTAAGAAGAACAGCAACACAATAAGGTTCATTTTCAATTTGTCATTTTGGCTTTGTGAATCAACCACCTGTTGTGGAAACAACCTGATTTGTTTTTCCTCTGGTAGGTTTGATTGGTTTGATTAGAAGGCATCTGGCATCCAGCCAAAAATCTGCCAAACCCTGTACTGGCTTAGCATTCCTCATATGCAGAAAGGCATCACAGAACATTTTACAGAAAGAAGATAAAGGATACCACGAACCTGTGCGTAATAAAATTGGCGAGGAAGAGTGAGACCAAAAATATGAATGAAGAGGAAGGTTGTAGGAAATTTATGAAACCAAGGAATGAGCTGAGCAGATGCAGAGTAAATTCCAGAAGACAGGAGAGAAATAACTAAGTGGGAACTGGTGTTGAAGTAGTGGGAGCACAAGGCAAGCATCCAGGAGACCTGGAGCCAAGTGTGTGTGCTGGGATTATTATGAGAGATGGCATAGGTAGTGTTGGGCAAAGCCATGGAGAGAATGGGACCTCAAATCTACACCCTGGGGCAGTGGGCCATAGGAAAGCAGTGAATCTTTGATGGAATTGTGGAAGGGGACACAATTAAACCATTCTGGATGAGTTTAAACCATGCTGGATGAGTTGAACTCAAAAGGATTTCTGAGAATTAAGCCAAGAAATTCAGATGCATAAGGCTGTATTTCATTGTAGTACAAGTAATAAAACTGATATTTTTCTACAGTGGAGGGCATTGACAATAGTTTCTGGGTCAAATCATGTCCCTCTGGAAATTGTATTGGGCACTTGTGATGCCAACTCGTGCTTGTGCAAATTATATGTTTACTGTATCAAACACAAATCTACTGATGACATTCCCCATGCAGTGCCAGGGGAATTGGTTCATATGATTCTGGGATTCACCACTCTTAGAGCACCAAAATGTAACGAAGTAGAACACTTTGCCTGTTAAGTTCTGGAGGGTGATGTAGAATAGTGAAGCAGACAGATTTAAGAAGCCTCTCTGAGCAGATCCCAGCCCAACTCTGGCAACACAAGTTGCTTCGCTCCCTTTTAATTTAGTTCCCTATCTACAGTCTTCCTGCCCCACCTCTCCACTCCCACCCCCAATACCACTCCATTGCCAATACCTTGACTCATTCTCCACCAATTCACAAACCTTGGCTAACAATCCAGATCTACTGGGACAGTTTAGTCAGACATTAGATATGTGTGTGAGCAGCATGTTGGCAGATATGGGCCACAGAGACAACAGTAGTGACCTAATTCATCAAATGGCTGTTCTGTCACAATGCTGCAACTTAGCTGCAGATATGGAAAGTCCACAACCACAACCCTACTGTCCCACAGACAAAGAGCTGTCCTAAGCCCTTGCAGTAAGTGGTCCGGGTCTGCAGATGTGATCTGATGTCTGCACACTTCCCTACAACACATATATTGTGGCCTTTGGCTGTGAAATATTTGTGGTGCTTTAGAAATAAAGTTATTTTAAACAATAAAATAAAATTGCCTGTTATTAAAATGTTACTTAACAGTACTGAAATATCTACTCAGAATTAACTCCTATATAACCTTTGCAACTTCCTGTGCACACTGATGACATTAAGTTCCAGTAGATGTAATTTTGGTTCAATTGTTGACACTTTTAATACAGCCCAATTGACTTTGCAATATGTGCACTAATAATTATTTTAATGAAAGGAAATAAATGAAGTTTCCCCAATAGTAAAGGTTTTCAGTAATCTATAATAAATGGAATCTGGGATGTAAGTAATGTATTGAAAATTAATTGCAGTTTTTCAAATAAAACAGGAACAATTTTGTTTGTAAATTAAGTGAGGCATGTGGATTCTATGTAAATGATCAGGGAAAATAATATCCTTGCCAAGAGTTGGTAGCCTGGAGCTACTGTATGATTAATTATTAAAGGACACAAGTAAATGGTCCTTTCAATGATTTGGACTGCTGTCCATACATTTCTTGGGTGTAAACGTAAGGTGATGTTTGTACAGTTTCCCTGAACATGCTTCTGCCAGTTTCACTAAATTTTGCTTTGAATCACTTTGACTGGCTTCACATGTCATGCAAGAGTTTGATGGAAATGATTCAAAAAAAAATTACAGATGACAAACGTTAATGGATCATTTTATGAAAGGGATGCTATTGTGAGTAAGAATGTTGAGGGAATCTTCCCTTGTTTATGAACATTTTTACTGATGTGAAACTGAATAGTGGAAATATCACTGTTACTCGTATAGTGGAAACTAAAAGGTGTGTGAATAAATGGCCTCCTGGAGATGACAGAATAGAATGTAATTCCAAATATTTACCTTCATAGTTTGGATCAAATAAACATCAGCGTGGCCTATTTTTCACTTTGTATCATCAGTAAGTATATTGGAAAGCCATAAATGGAACATCGCTGTTCAAGAGAGGACAGAAACTGCAAAACCATTCATCTACTTTCCTACTAAATCTGGGATGCCCACATTTTGATTTAAACCCATTTTCTGGTTGAAACAAAAATCTACAGCTGCAATTGTTGCTGGCCCCTTCTCATGGGTGACATGTTGGATGAGTACTGTGTAGTCAAACAGGGCCAGTTGTTCAAGGGATCGTAGATTAAGATTTAGTGGGACAAGCAGAGTTGTTGGATTGGGGCCTGAGGTTCAGTGGGTGGGTGGGTCAGAGGATTAGAAACTAATAGCAGGATATTTTAAAAAGGCATAATACAATTAAACAGTCATTGAAGTTTTATGAAAGGTTTGACAATTTGATTTTAGTTCTTTGAGAATGTAACAAGCAAAGTGAATAGAGGGTGAGCAGTAGATATATTGAATTTGGATTTCAATAAGGTATTTCATAAGGTGTCACTTAAAAGATTACTATACATAATTTATATAGTTGCAGTCAATACGTAGTATGGACAGTAGACTGGCTAGCTGACAGAAATCAGAGTCTGGATATATTGGTCTTTTCAGGCTGGCAAGCTGCAACATGTAGCGTACCACAGGGGTCAGAATTGAGACCTTAATTATTTATAATATAATGACTTAGATGAAGGGATCAAGGGTATTGTGGCTAACTTGGCTGATGGTATAAAAATAGGAGAGGAAGCAAATTGTGAGAAGGGTATAAAGGGTCTGCAAAGGCATGAAGATACGGTAAGTGACTGGGCAAAACTTTTGCAGTCGGAACATAATGTCAAGGGAATGTCACCTTCACTACTTTGGTAGAATACTGCTATACAGAGGAATCTGTGTGTTCCCATACACAGAGCAGAGAGTGTTAACGTGCAGATGTATCAAGTAATTAGGAAGGCAAATGGAATGTCTGTCTATTGCAAGGGCATTGACGACAAATGTTGCCACAATTGAATAGGTCATTGGTGAAAGAACAACTAGAATACTTCAAATGGATTTTGTTTCCCTCTTTAAGGAGAGGGCATTGGAGGCATTTTATGGGAGGTTTACTGGGTTGATTCTCGGGATGAAAAGATTGTCTAATGAAGACTGATTGGAAAGCTTGGGCCTTTGCTCACTGGAGTTTATAAAATCAAAAGGTGATTGGTAATTGGTTTATTATTGTCACATGTACCGAGATAGTGAGAAAAGTTTTTATTTACAAGCCATCCAGACAGATCATTCCATACATAAATACATTGAGGTTGTACAAAAGGAAGAAAAACAGAATGCAGAATATAATGCTACAGCTACAGAGAAAGTGCAGTTCAGGTAGACAAATAAAGTACAAGCGCCATGACGCAGTAGATTAAACTTGTTGAAATAGAGGATTCCAAGGGGGTGTAATGTGATAAATGCTGACAGGATGTTTCCCTCATGGAAGAAACCAGAACTAAATGGCAGGGTTTCAGAATAAAAGGATCACCCATTTAAAATGGAGATGAGGAGGAATCTCTTCTCACGAAGGGCCATGGATCTTTGGAATTCTTTACCCAAGAGTGGAGTCTCTAGATACATTCCAGTAGGAGATAGAATTTTGAACCATAGGATGATCAAACTTTATGTGGATAGAGGAGAAAGAAGCCAAGATTAGATGACCCATGATCTTATTGAATGGCAGAGCAGGCACGAGTGGCCGTATAGCCTGTGCCTGTTCCCATTCCTTATGTTCGTGCATGAAAGTTCATGTATAAAGTGGGTGGTAGCATTAGATTTGGAAATCCATTAATTTTAGCCATTTATGTTTATGTTTGATCTCAGAGTCAGGGTAAGAAGGTTGTCAGGATTATTGAGCTCTGACGAAGAGTCTTTGACCTGAAATGTTAGTTCTGTTTGTATTTCTGCAGATGCTCCCTGACCTATTGAGTGTTTCTAATATTTTCTGTTTTTAGATTTCCAACATTTGCCATTCTTTTGATTAAGAAGGTAATCAAATAAGTTATCATTAGCACAAAGCAAACATTAGAAGTTAATTCATAATTCAATTCTGGATATGGCAACAAATGGGAAATCTAATTAGCCACCATAGGTTCAATGGGCAAGATGTCTCATGCAGCCAAAAATGATGGACAAAAAAGACCCACTGATCCTTCCAGCCTGCCCCATTAGTATTAGTGGAAGTTGTAATATTCATAATTTACCCTTGTGTTTCTCCTTTTCAATTACATCTTATGCTTCCATCTTAACCATTGCAACATTTCATTCCTGTCTCATTTCCCATAATTATTGTATCCTCTTTCTCCTATTGGGAAGCACGCCAACATTTTCCTGCACGAGGAGTGTAATAACAGATGCAACATGGGTGTTCCACTAGCAGCGACAGTGGGTTGCTGACATTCTTGCTGTGCAGCTGGTTTGGTTCAAAGAGAAGAAATCACTACGTTGCCAAAGCGATAAAGACAACTCAACAGTGACTATCTCATAATTATATTCATTCCAATCTATTCTGATATATTGGAAGTAGAGTTTACTATTCCATTCCCCCTACCCTCCACCTAACCAGCCCCTCCCCGCACAATGAGGTGTAATATAAAATCTCTGAATCCATTCTAGGCAAAAAAAAGCATGTGATTCAAAACATGTGCATAAGAAGGCTCCAATTCAAGCAAATGCTGGATGAAAACTAAATGTAAAAACAACAATTTATTTTGGGGCAAACTTTAGGCTGAACAATGTAATGTTGACATTTATTCATAAGCTCCAATTTATTGAAACCTTTCTCAAAATGAATCTGGTGCAATAGACGGTTTTTATATGAACAGTCAGTGAGGAGGTTGTTTCCCACCTTGCACATAATTTCTGATATTCTGGCTTCCTCTGGGTTGATTAGAACATGTCAGGCTTAACAGAGTAGACAAAATACAGCTGCAAAGTGTTAACAATAGTGACTTGTGGAAAGAGGACCTGATCTTATTGAGTTGCTAATAATTGCATGTAACCAGTCTCAAACTATGAAATGCTTCTGAAAAATTGATATTCCAATATTCTTCATATTTCTTGAGGAGAGTTGTAAGTAGTTCACTAAGCATGTTTCACATAGAATTTATGTTACCTATCTCAAAAGCTTTAGGTTTTCCTCAATTACTTCACTTTGACTTTGAGTGTTGAAGAAAACTTAAGATCATTTTGAACCAAACTAATCTCTACTCTAGTCACACCTTAGATCAGAAAAAAATACAGCAAAGGGCATTTTTTTTAAAGAAGAACAAGTAATATGTTCTGCTCTCTGAACATCAGGTTAAACTTGATTTTCAAGAGTGAAACAATATCACTCTTTGGCCTCTATGAGGACCATACAGGATGTAGAATATAAATGTACTTTAAAATAAATTCTTAACCTTTCCATTTCTGAATTGTATGTCTTTTTATTCTTTACTTCAGTTAGGAATTCAATTTCAGATCAAAAACTTTGATAATCTCTGCCATTCATTCTTTAAAATCAGGTGTCTGGTGTCTTCACAAGTTATATTGCAGAACAACATACAACCTCAATCTAACTTTCTCTCCAGCATAAGAAGATAACAACTGTGACAGCATTGATATAAATTGGAAAGATTCCAGAGAACAGCTCAGTGAGTCTTAAGTAAAAATATTCTGCTCCAGTTCCATCAAGCAGCCCTTTTTGGAAATGATGAAAGGAGTCATTAGCTCAGTGAATCGTGCATGTTTTACACAAAAATAATGTAATAACCTAAAGCTTTCCAAAGGTTCCAATTAATGTTATGTTATTTGCCAAGCAACTTTGAAGGCCAATACTTCCTCTATGGTAAACAGATCCAGTGATTAATGACAGCACAACAAGATGCAAAATAATTGGAAAAGAAACAGGCATCTAATGGTAATTGAAAATTTGTTTCCAAATTAGTAACAATGCTTTATAATATTTAATTTCAGGTCCGCAAACCTTGTCACCTCAAATTGAACTTTTTGCTTGCAATAGGTGTGGTGGGAAAATGGAATAGCTATTATAAGATCAAAAAAAATTTGCATTGATTTGTAATGAAGTCAATATGGATTTAAACAAATTATCTTCATATTTGTATATTTGCTAGACAGGTGCAAAAGGCATTCAATATCTAAAGTATTACTGAGTACTGTGTGATCATTGAACTTGCATTGCTCATAATTTTTCCTATTCCCTACTCACATTGGGAAATTATCCTGTGCCGGGGCATGAGCTCATCCAGCTATGTCTGTCCATGATCAGCAAGAAAACACTACATGGATTTGAGAGCAGAAGTTTTGTTTTTGTATAACAGGATGAATAAGGTTGGAAAATCATCAGGAACCCAAGGAGGGTAAGGGAATGAAAGTTCGCCATCAAACAATTGTGAAGGAGATCGATGGAGGCAAAGATAGCATTGCAGGTGACTAACCAGAGAAGTAATAAGGTAGGATTAAAGAGAGAGCCTGAGAGAATGCTGTTTATTTTCCTAAGGTAGAAATTTACAATTGGAAGTTTGAAAAAATTGTCAGAGAAAGCAGACAGTTGTTTGAAGACTTATGACCACAAGCAATGAGACCAAGGGACTAATTATATATTAAAGTCAATATCCACGATGAGTTTAAAGACAGTCAAATCTTCCCCAACTACAATGCCAGATAGCACCAAGTAAAGGCTATTTTAACAAATGTAAACACTAGAAATTCTTTCTGATAAGGTACCTTTAGCCAAATACAATAAGCCTTGGAGGTATTGTAATTTTGGTGCACAAAATCCGATACAATTCACTCAGAGTGGAGTTAAGTTAATAACATATTGTTTAAAACAATTGCTACCCATTTACTATTGCTGTCATATTGCTGAATACTACACCTTTACAGTTTATCCAATTCAGTTAGAAGAAATTTGGTCAAATTAAAGTGGCCACCTCTAGTTATCATTGAATCATAGGTCCAAACAGTAGTGTGGGATGTTGGAAGGTGAACTAGAAATCCCATGGATAGGCACCAACATCACCTGGGCATAGAACATTACAGGCCAACTGCTGGGAGATTAGATTAGTGTGGACGGGTCAGTGTGGAAGTGGTGACTGAATAGACTGTTTCCAAGCTGTATGAATCTATGGCTCCAATGAAGCTCTGCCAATGTGAGACACTGTTTAAATATGACCCCTTGTTGTCATTCTATCATATCTAATTCTCTTTTGCTTCCTTTACAATAACTTGAGGACAGGAAAGATAGTACTGAAATCACTCTACCGTGTCCTCTGCCTCCACCAGGAGGTTTCCCTTTTGATCTAGAATAGGCTCTGACCCTTCTGAGTTCCTCCAGCATTTTGTGTGTATTGCTCCACTCTTCCTTTAACTAGTTTCCAAAGTTTGTTTTTATGCATTAAGTTCTTTCCCAGCAAAAGAAAGATTTGCATTTACAAAGTCCCTATCATTACCTCAGCACTCCCCGAAAGTTTTATAGTCACTGAAGAACTTTAAAGTGCTGTCACTGTTACAATATATTAACAAGAGAGGGTGCTGCATTATCAGAGCCTCTATCATCTGGATAGATTGCTACCCTGCCTACTATTTCAAATGGATGCAAATTATTCCAAGGCACTCCAAAGAAGGGCAGCGAAATTAGCCCTGTTGTCTGGGGCAATATTTATCCTATTATTTGCAGAAGCATGTTACATGGAAATTAGTTTTGTTTCCTAAATTATTTAATTTATTGGCTGAAACAGGCATTGTGACATGCTGGCATAATGAATTGCATAGATCTTTCTTTTCATAAAGTGATATTAAGGTTGCATCTTGGTGCTGTTCCTAGCCAAGTACTCAACCGGCTCTCAAACATAAGGATTGGCCAACTAGGCTATTTGCCAAAAAACTCTTAGTATCTGTGCTACTGACCCTAATTTTCAATAAAGAAGAAAAACAATAGGGAAATTTTTCATGAATGCAATGTGAAAAGAAGTAACCAATACTTTGTGGGGAATAGTGGGGATTGAAAAAAACAGCTTTTCAGCAGATACCATTTTGAAGTGGTTTACAGAGACAGATGGCAGAACAAAAACTGGGTTAAGTGATTAATCTGAAGTGCAGTAGTTTTATTTCTGTCTCCAGGCCCAGTTACTTTCAATTATTGTTATCTGTATTTATTGAGTATTCAATGCACGTTTGCACACGTCATAAGGAATTACATCAACTGATGGAATATGTTCTGGAGAGAAAATGTCAGTGATAATGTGGCCAGACTGGGCGAACCCAAAGCCAACTAACAACCAACTAAGTGTAATGAGCAAATTCAGCCTTTATGTCAAAGAGGAAAAAGGGCAGCATTTGACTGACTTGAAGTTCTTCCTTCTGCGTCATGATAAACATAGCTGTCAGGTTGGCTGAGTGGTCTAAGGTGCCTGACTCAAGGTCTGATAATCCCTGCCACTGTCAATGGTTGGTGTTTTATGGTTCCTTTGCAGGGGTGGTGTTTGGGTCTCACTTCTGACACCACTGTTGGGAAAGCACAGTAGCACAGAAAGCAGAGCTGCTGCCTCTCAGCTCCAGCGACCTGGGTTCAATCCTGATCTTTGGTGCTTCTGTGTGTGTTTGCACTTTCTCCCACTCATCATGTGGGTTTCCCCTGTGTGCCCTGGTTTCCTCCCACATCCCAAAGACATGCAGGTTTGTGGGTTAATTAACCAGTAATGTTGCGTCTTATGTGCTGGAATCTCGGCGGGGGTAGTGGGATGGATTGGAATTTGAAATTTGGAGGTGGATTTGATGGGAATTGGCAGGAATAAAATGAGGTTAGTGCAGACGGGCGCTTGATGGTCGGTGCAGATTTGGTGGGCCGAAGGGCTTGTTTCCATGCTGTTTGACTGTGCCTCTATGCTGTGTAGTGATGGCTGCCCATTCTATTTTGCTTCTGAAGTTCAGTTGGTAGCACTGAACAAACCAGTGCACTATGTTTAGTTCAACCAATTTTTAGTCAATGAATTTGAAATCGTGAACAAATCCTGGCAAGATTGAAGCTGTGCTTTCTTACAATTTTTTTTGATAAATTTTATTTGTTTACTCTTCATAAAACTTATTTTACAGAGTATTTA
>JARFYF010000046.1:16751036-16753536 GCA_030265395.1 Rhina ancylostomus
AGCATGGAATCCATGTGCTGGACAACAAGGCATTAATGGAGCCAAATTGAGGGCCAGAACTCAGAACCATGACACCACTCTCCCAAAGTCACCTTCTCCTGATACAGAAGACCAGTCTTGCTTGCCCCAATGGACATGAAGAACAAGGCTCTGAGCTGTAGGTCCTTGAACAAAGTAGTCAGGTCGACTGTCCGTGATAAGCTGGTTTGAGAAAACCTCATGGAGACCCTTAGAGAAGGCTGTCAAAGTTATTTATTTTATAAGATAAGATACCTTTATTAGTCACGTGCACATTGATACACACAGTGAAATGCATCTTTTGCGTAGAGTGTTCTGGGGGCAGCCCCCAAGTGTCGCCACACTTCCGGCACCAACATAGCATTTCCACAACTTCCTAACCCGTATATCTTCGGAATGTGGGAGGAAACTGGACCACCCAGTGGAAACCCACGCAGACACGGGGAGAACGTCCAAACTCCTTACGGACAGCAGCCAGAATTGAACCCAGGTCACTGGCGCTGTAACAGCGTTACACTAACTGCTGCATTAACATGCCTGCTTCTGAACTCTTCTGACAGCCAAACATATTTAAAAACCATTAAAATGGAATAAAAAACTTTAAAATTATTTAAAATATTTGTAAAGTAATCTAATTAAAATAAGCTCATTTTAAGTAATAAAAGAATAAATACACAGATTAAAAATATAACAGGTTATTCTTTCTTTTTTCTCCACATCTTATACACCTTCTGGATGTTAAACCGGATCTAAACCCTAGCACAGGGTCCAAAAGCAGATTCCCAGTGTGAAGGCCGGGGAATCTCAACAAGCTTTCGATCAGCTGTTAGACTCCACTGGAAACCCTGTGTCAGGGCTTGGCCATTCAGTTACAGGACTTGCACATTTGTAGAGGTTTCCCATAAATTACTGACACTTGGCTAGAACTACTTCAGTTTGTACGACTATATTTTGCACCATTCTGTTGTTTTGCAGTGTCACTATAGTTATTGTTGTATTTATTATTACCATGCATACTGTTTACTCTGTGAGCTTCATATGAGCAAGAAATTTCATTGATCCCTGGTGTATAGGACAATAAACTAATATGAATTTGTGCTGCTAGCAAAACCAGTAACATCTAGACGAAAATAGCTGCACAGATGAGAAACCAGAAGATAGTTGTCCCTTAGACATATACTTAAGGATAGCTGAGTCAGCGCCACAGAAGAGAAAAGTGAAAAGTGCAGAGGGTGAAAAGAATACTTTGCTCATGATCTTTTCGGATCCTTCGAAGTTTGCCAAGTGAAACGCTCAGGGTCAGCACACAGAAAACAGCTGGAGATCGAGAGGGAATTGAGCAAAATGATTGTTAGTTGATGGATAAAATAATATAAAAATTGCTAACAGTTAAATCCCTGCTGCTTTCACCACCACTGTTACAGGGGTTAATGGAAAACTAATTGCCTGCCTGAGCAGTTATTCCCCTGTATTTATTCACATTTAAAATATCATTAAATGTTATTAAAATATATTTCAAATGGTTTAAGCATTTTAATTCCAATTTGATTTGCACTTAATCCAACTTTCACAATTTACAGGAGATTTTCATGGTCTGTCACCATAGAAAAAAAGTCCTGAAACAACGTCACAGTCCGAACTTTTCCAGGGACTGAAATCTCTGCCTGTTGCCTCTTTCCTGATAGTGTCATCTCCTGTATCATCTTGTAAATCTTTTTTCCAGTAGCTAGTGTTACTAACTGGTCAGATTAATTAGTATTGCTCATGTATAGTATCAGCCCCTGGATCTCTTCACATCTATGCACCACTTATTCGTTCTCCCAAAATACTGAACCTGCACTCGTGGATGTTATAATTAATTTGCAATTTGCATGTGCTTCTGCAACTGTGTTAATGTCTCCTTGTGTTTGGATGCAATCTTGTTCACAGTTAGCAGAAGTTCCACCAGACACCCCCTGGAATTTTTTTCATTTGCAACTTTTAAATTTTCATTTCCAGTTCCTGTTTACATAACATAATGGGGGGGTGCCGCAAAAATCATCCTGTAAGGCATCACGTCACAACTTCCAACACTGAGTTAAAATCCAGGCTGTTAAAATTTAATCCAATAACTCTGACTCTGTATTTACCACTTTGCAAGCAGTTTGGCATTTTTTCTGATGCAGTTCACAACACCACTTTTTCTGACATTAGCCATGAGATACAACTCACCACGAGACTGAAGACTTATTGTAAATCCACAGATAGGTTGAGCAATCTAGGGCTTTTCTCTTTGGAGAGAAGGAGGATGAGAGGTGACTTGATAGAGGTGTACAAGATGATAAGAGGCACAGATTGAGTGGACAGTCAGAGACTTTTTCCTCGGGGGAAAATGGCTCACATGAGGGGGCACAATTTTAAGGTGATTGGAGTGAGGTATAGGGGGGATGGAAGACGCATATTTAGGAACATTTAAGAAACTCTTAGATAACCACATGAATGA
>JARFYF010000046.1:16756036-16762054 GCA_030265395.1 Rhina ancylostomus
TGGTCCTGACCTATATTTATTCCTCAATAAACACCTGAAAAGAAATTGAGTGATTATTATCTCATTTGCAGAACCTGAGCAGACTCAAATCATTTGCCACATGCACATTACAATATTGACTGCACTTCAAAACTGGTAGATTAGAAATATTAAATTTTATTTACAGCGTGGTAACGGGCCCTTCCAGCCCAATGAGTCCGTGCCGCCCATTTTAAACCCCAAAATTAACCTACCTGTATGTCTTTTAGAATGTGGGAGGAAACCGGAGCACCTGGAGGAAACCCACACAGACACGGGAGAACGTACAAACTCCTTACAGGCAGCAACAGAAATTGAACCCCGATCGCTGGCGCTGTAATAGCGTCGCGCTAACTGCTACACTACTGTGCTGCCCCTACTTAGTGACATCCTGAGATTGTGAAAATTACCATATGAAATGCAAGTTTTTTTTAAATGGACCTTCAAGTTACCTTTACTTTATACAGTTTACATCCATGAGTTCCAAACGCAAAATTAATACGTTAACCCATCAGTGTTGCGTTACTTTCAGAAGCAAATATCATGAGATGTCATCACTGAGGATAAAAAGTCCAGTTAATTGTGTTCACTGAAATATATGGATCATGCTGCTGCCAGATCTCCAGTGCCATTCATTGTTCAGTCTGTATCGTAGTGATGTGAGCATTGCCTTAACTGCAGCAAATGCTAAAGATTTTAATGGGGACGAAATTACGATAAACAGCTGCTCAATATTTTCAATGATGGCCTCTGTGGAGGAGTGGAAATGTCCCAGAAAATGATGGTCTCTCACATGTAATGACATAAGCTTCTCATGGCAATATTTCTTAGTACTTCTACACCTTGATAGTGGTGTGCACCATGGACATATCTTTAGTAGGCTCAAGATTTCAGCAAATTCAAGCCATCATTTTGTTGGCTATCCATAAGAATCATGAATAAGTCAATTAATAGACTTCATGCTCGACAGTGCTTTTTTTATCTCTTATTGATTTTCTCTTTTTTATGCATTGCTTCCATCAGTGGTCCAACCCTTTCTCCCCTTCTAGTTCTCCTGAGTTATGCCAAATATACAGTAACTATCAATCCTCTTGACGCTTTTAATCAGAAATGTTATTGAACCATGGTCTTTCATTAAGCTGAAAAAAATCAAAATCTCAGACAAACATATTAAGCCAAAGTATTGACAATTTGCGTTTTTTAAATTATTTTGGAATATATCAGCATTGCTGGCAAGACTAGCAAAATGCCCATCCCTAACTGCCCTTGAGAAGATGGTAATGAGCTGTTTACTTGAATTCCTTTTGGTAAAGGTTTGCTCACGATCCTGTTGGTCAGGCGTGCCAGCAGATTTGGGATGTGCTGTCATTTATGATTTAGCAGATGCTGCAATCTGTCTTGTAAATTTTACACAATGTACTTTGGAGGAAATGAATATTCAGAGTGCAGAATGGGACGCCAATCAAATATGTCCACTTCTTGAGTGTTGTTGGAACTGCACTTGGCCAGGCATGTGGGATATCTGTTGGATCACTCTGATCCCAGCATGCCTCTTGTGGTTACCACCTGTGCCACCCCCATGCCTACACTAAATCTGTGCCTGATGTACTGGTGGTATCACCGTTACAGCCTATCCACAGCGCACAAGGACTAAGGCTTGGCCCTGACGGCCTTCTAACACCTGTGCTGTCAGGAGCCCTTTCTAATGTTTCCAAACATCTCTGATGATCAAATACAGTTTAAAAATTTTTTTTTTTCAAATACAAATTAAAAATGTATTTAAAATATGAACGTGCTGCTAATTAGAAACATAACATAAACATAATGCGAAGTAAAGAAAATTAAACAAAAAACATGTCTAAATATACCTTTTAAAATGAGGATCCTCAAACCCATTCAATCCATTAGATGCACCGGCAAAGGCCGGCACAATGCTGAGGGGCCAAATTTGAAATGTAACCAAACCCTAGGCTCTGCATGTATGCCGAGTTCAAAAGTGAGCTCAGAATGGAGCAAGACGGTCATCTGTGGTACATCTGACCTCCCGAACATTCCTGACTGTGTTGTGCATTGCGTAAGTGCTGGAGTCTGGAATGAGCTTCTGCACACACTGGAGATGACCTCCAGTTCTTTAGAGACTGTAGGGGTGACTATCAGTGCCTTCTGGTCCATTCTGGCACACTTGTGCCACCTAAGCAATGGAAAGCATCTCTGGAATCAGCGATAAGTCACTCAATGCCAAACACCCAGCTTTTGGTTTACTTCAGTAAGTTCCTGGTAAATAGTGACCATTGGGCATCAAAGGTGGAGGAGCTGGTGGTGGAAATGCCATTGAAGGTCAAAGGGAAGAAGTAAGACTCCATTGCATGGGGTAGGGATTATGTGCACAACAAATGTTACTTCCCATTTATCAGGCTATCCCTGCGAGTTGTCCAGTCCTTTCTGCTCTGACTACTTCATTGTCTGAAGAGTTATAAATGAAATCAAACACTGATCCCACCAGATGGTATTGCATTCGAGAAGGACCAAATGAGTCTTTACTTTCTGAACCACATAATTTTTGGACTTGATGGGCCAAATTGCATCTTTCTGTCATTCTATAATTCAAAAGAAAGAAGTAAATCACTGCTCATTTTGATGTGTCTAATCTTTATGTTGAATCTCAATATTTTTGTAAAAAATTACACTCTTTCATCTTTGGGATAAACGGTAGTTGGATATTCAGAATGGTCACATGAATCTCGCACTTCCCATAAATAAAACATAATATCTGCTGGACGTAGGATTTCACAGTTATCAATTGCATATTATTTCTTGATTAAATTTGCAGCAATTATATCATAGTCATTAATCATCTTGTCATCATGTATCAAGGATGTGGAGTGCACTGACAGCTGGAATACTCACCAAGGAGCATTTGGCAAAACAGTGATAGACCTCAAACTGAAATAAAATCTCCAAACAACATTAAAATCAAGGCTCAGAATTTGCTGGAAATGGATCAATGTGTTGATATTACGTGCTATTATAATTGTTACAAAGAAGAGATATTCTGTGATATTTCTTCCTGAATGTTTTGAGTAACTCAGACATTAGCCCTGTGATAACAGCAGATCGCTCCCAGCCTCTCCATGAGTTTCAAGAAGTTGCAGTATTTGCATGTTAATAACCTATTAACTTCTTTGCAGAAAGTTGGAGTTGGCATTTAACAGTGTAAGAACATTGTTAACAATGAGCTATGTTCAGCTACAATGTCACTCAGCCTTGGTCCTGGAAAGGAAACAATTCAAATATGGAGACCCAAAGGGAAAAATAAGTTTTTTGATGCAAAATACAGTTTTTTAAATTTTTCTATGGCTTCCTTTTTCTCTTCCATTCATTCTTTCCCTTTCTTTGTTTTCCTCCTTTTACATAATTAGACTCTAATTCTCACAATTTCCTTCTCCCCCTTCCTTCGTATTTATTGTATTTGTATAATAAGCATTTGGACAGTTATATGCATAGGAAAGGTTTGGAAGGATATGGGCCAAATGCAGGCAAATGGGACTAGCTCAACTTGGTCAGCACAGTCGAGTAGGGCCGAAGGGCCTGTTTCCATGCTGTATAGCTTTATGACTCTATTGCCCTCCTTAAATCCCTTTGCTCAAGGGCATAGACTTTTGCTTTTGTCATTCAAGAAGGACACAGATGCTCTGTTGCTCTCGCCATGTCATTATCAGCTCACACTTCCTGCAATTTGCAGCGCAGATTTGTCTTGCTGAAGGGTGTGAAAAAAATCTTGCTGCCACATGGTGTGCCATTCCAATAAATTCTGAGCCAATGTATAAAGTTTAATATGTAATTGTTTCAATAAAGATATCTGATTGAATTAATAAGGAATTAATGCCCCTACTACTCATCTAATTTCGATTACTTTTAAGTTTATAAACACACTCAGCAGATGTAAAATCAGCGTCTGCAGTGCATTTATAGAGAATCTAAATATTTAATGGTATTGACATGATTAAATAAAACCTTTGACCTATAAAGTTTCAGAACAGTTTTTGAATATTTTTCTCTAAATGCTTAAACACTGGATTGGATTTATTAATATAAAATGGTACCATAAATGGCACCCTGAGATAAATTAATCTTATGAACCCACCAGACTAAAATATATACACCATACTATTTGTTTGATGGTCATGAATTTCACGTTTAATTGTCATTCATTTATTAATACATTTACAATATCTTGCATTCTCTCACTCACCTTCTGTCTTTTATCTTTGGGTTTCTGTCGAAATGTGTTAAGTACATACTTTAACCATCTCAAGTTCCCAAGGAGTACATTAGTGCCTGAACTTAATGACCCTTGTAAACTTGTGCAGATATTGAGTGCATACCTATTAATTACTTCCAACTTTAAAGATTTTTTTTAGCTTTTCTTTCTCAAAGTTAAAGCATCCTCAAATCTTTCCAACATTTGTTTGAAAGATTGTGGCTACAAAATTGGATCAGGCATCACCATTTTTCTCTTTGCTGTCAGAGTTGATTTTCTTCCAGTTTTGATTTGATATCAACCCGGCCAAATTGCAGTATGAGATCCAACAATATCTTGTGTTAATCGGCTCTGTGAACTTGGCATTTAACAGCAAGAAGAATCTTCTCCCCCAGACATCACTTACACTGTTCAAAGGGATTCTCCATGACTTGCAAGTTTGTCAGGGAGGTTTTTTGAGAAGAGTTGGTTGGAGAGAACCGCACTCATGGATATTTTAGGAGCAGGTGCTTCTGAGGTACCTAAGACTACCTCAGAAGTTGGAGTTCATCAGATCATCTCCTAATGAAGAAACACGAGTCTTGTTGGACATCCCATTGGGTTTTCAGCATTGACATGGAGGAGAGGGGTCAACGATTGGGGCAAGCTGCCAGAAGAATGAGGAGGATCATTGAAAGAGAGGTTCTGGTCCAGAGCTGCACTATATGTCAGTCTTTGAGGAAGGGGCTATCCTGTGGACACCAGGTTCCAGACACGAGTCAAGACTTCAGTCAATGTTCTTAAAATAAGACCCTTCAGACACCAGAAGCTGACTAGATATTACTATTTGGATGCCTGATCAAGATTTGAGTGTCTTGACAGATCAAGAAACACTCCAATACATCTCATCCTCACTTGCTCTTTTCTGTTGAATTTACCATTCTGCAGGAGGAAGGGATAAAGAGATGAGGTGATGACTAAAGGCTCTCTCTGGATCTGCTGTAAGAAACTGAGAAACCACCTTCTACTTCCAGTAGAATCTTAAGCAGTGGTAACAAGATTTAGAGAATGAAGTGGTCCCAAACAACTTTAAGGTTTGGGCTGATAAATAGTGTCATCTTTGCATCACACATGTGCCAGGCAATGTTCATATCCAAAAGACGATTGCTTGATCACTCACATTTAACAGGATTACTACCAATATTGACACCTAGCAGTTTATTATTAACCAAGAATGTTGCTGGACCTGAAATTTAAATACTGTGATTATGAGAGCAGCTCAAAGGCTGGGTAATCTAGGGCAAGGAACTCAACTCCTAAAGGACTTTCAACCATCTGCCATACATGAGTTCAACAACCAGGGCCCTACTGAGCAGGTTTGCAGGTTATCTGACAAGGGGAAAGCGCAAGAGAATAGGCTCAGTGAGGGGAGACACTGAGTGAAAAGGTGACTACTTATGCTGTCTGCATCCTGCTAAATGGGAGAAAGGTGTTGGAGGTGTGAAAGGAGATTAGAAAGAACAGCATCATCTCTATTGACCTCTTCACTGCTCTGGTCGAAGGTTCTGCAGCAACAGTCCAGTAATCACCTTCACCTCTTGGTCATTGAGCCAGTGGACACAGGTTTTCTGTCACCAATCACGTTCTGGTGATGAAGAGGAAGTCTGTCAGTGAGTGCCTTTTCTCAATATGCTGCAACCCTGCAGTATTTATTGACCATTGCAATTGCCATTGAGTAGGGGGTGGTGAGTCACCTTCTT
>JARFYF010000046.1:16897932-16911920 GCA_030265395.1 Rhina ancylostomus
GTTTTGATACACCTCCCAACAAAAGTATTTATTTGATAAAAATCTGTGTGAATGAGTACTGAACATCCTCAAATATTATGACTAAATTAGTTACAATTACTTCTGCCTTGAAGTTCAAACGCCTTTGCCTTTAAGGTGTAAAGGATTTCTTGGCTACCATGGTAGGTGCTAAATTGCCTTTCATTTTGGTAAATTGCTTAAACAAATCCAAGAGAGTCAAGGAGAAGGTAGATAGTCAGAGTCTTTTTCCAAGGTTGGAAATGTCTACTATTAGAGGGAAGTTTAAGTGTTTAAGTGAGAGAATGTTTAAAAGGAAATTTGCAAGGCAAGTTTTTTTGTTTACATGGAGGGTGGTAGGTGCCTAGAATGCATTGCCAGAGGAGGTGGTGGAAGCAGATATGATAGCAACTTTTAAAACAGACACAAGAACAGGCAGGGAGTAAAGGGAATGTGGCCCATATGCCAGCAGATGGGATTAGTTTAGATTGGCATCATGGTTGGTGCAGAATGGCCTGTTCCTGTGCTCTATTGTTCTATGTTCTAAACCAGTGACTACCTCAGGGAACAGAGAATATTAAGCTTGGAATGATTCATCTCGAATTTGTCATTGCTGCAACTCCATTATTTGAATTAATGTAGAATGTCATAAAAGCTATTCAAAGAATTAGAATACCATCAGCAATCTCACCCTGAGAAAAGGAAACAAGCTTGAAGAATATAAAAATGTAATTGTAAAATAAATGCAATACTTGTCTGTGCATCAGCTTCCATAAATGTGTACAATCCCAACAAATTAGACCTCATTGTCTAAATTATTGGAATTACCTTTGGTACTTCAGCTTCAGCTTCCTCTTCCTCTTCTACTTCCTCCTTCTGTCGCAGAACACGAGGGATTGTAAATGGTCTGTGGGAAACAAGCAAGTGGATTATGGTACACACACAGACAATTAAAGTCTTTTATTTGTGAAATTATTTAGGAATGCCATTGAGCTTTAATGCACTTGTCCATTTTGAAAATCATTACATATGGTTCCTGCAAACGTAACGAGGGAAGTGTGAAGAACTGAGGACAATTCCTCAACTAGAGGAGCCTAATTTCAATTTTGCACTGGCTTCCTTGTTCTAAATTGAAAAACTTGAAGGTCTTGAAAACTTTGGAGCACATATGTCCATTTAAATGGATTGTTGAGCTTCCATACAATCTACCTATAAGAAATTTTGCATCTAGATGCACACTGTCTCTACAAAATACATTTACTACTGTCTTGCAATTTAAAACTTGGAAATTTTCTCATGAAATTTTATCCTTTCCTGACCTAAAATTCCACATCATGCCATCTGTCTGCACTTGCACTGTAATATTTTCTTTACAATTTGATGACAATACATCAATTAACCTTTATTGATTCATTGAACTGTTTCTGAGTCTAGAGTAACAAACTTCTTTTATAGAACTATAAAATCCTTGGTTCGCTTTTCTTCAAAGTCTTTTACCTGAAATCATATATTAACCTCATGTACTGTAAGGAAAGAATAGTTCCATGTCAGCTTGTATTCTTAATTCATCTCTAAATTGAGGCAAGTAGCCAGGATAATAATAGAGAGAGAATATGAACATATAAACTCCACAGTGAAGGGAAATTCTATGATTGTATTTACATTAGTTTATCTGCATAAACAAAAATGAGGTGTACTTTTACATTAGTATGGCATGCAGCTAAACAGAGTATCTGCAAATAATTTCAAAGTGTAATCTTGAAAACCACAATCAAATATCCTAACAGTTTAGTAACTAACAACAGTTTTTATATTAAAAGATCGATAATCAGAAATACATTTGGTAACATTAAGGTTCCAAGGCTTCCAATATGCATATGATGCATATTATGATTAATATGCATCAGTCATATTATGGTGTATTGCCATTCATCCTACCTTCTGCTGATAAGTTCATCATCAGAATCCACATCATTTGCTCCAATTTGATTAACATCATATGTGTCATCATATTCGTCATCATAGCCATCCCCATAAAACTGAACTCCATCTTCTACTGGCACATTCTCTACAACTATACTGTAAGCATTATATCTTTCTTTTTGTTGTGCAATATGAGTCTTATCATCAAGCAATGCTTTTGCATTTTCGCCTTTTCTGCAAAGATAATGAAAATACATCCTCATCAAAAATTCAATATTTTGTGTTTATTTCATAAGTTCAATTAAATTGTGATCTGTGCAAGAAAAAAATATTTTTGAAGTAGATTGTAGGCTGTTGGACAGCCGTGATCTTTTCCTCCTGTACATTTCTGAGACTTCGACTACGTACAGTATGTGCCTCAAAACACTGGAGAGATACCATCAATGCTGCCTTCACAAAATCCTCCACATCCATTGGTAATGCAACCACAGAACAATACAGCACAAAACAGGCCCTTTGGCCCACCACATTGTGCCAAATAAACATCGCTTCCCCCTCCTGTTCTCTCTCAGACCAATATCAACTCATCATATTCTTGCAATCCCAACACCAGACTCCCAAATCAAGCACTCAACTCCAAGCTCCATCACAGCAAGAAACTTCACAAACTACTCACGCACCCATCCTATCAGGCATCTCCTGCCCCATCTGCAGGAGAGTCCATGGTTCCAAAATTGGTCTCATCAGAACTCTCAGAACCAGAATAGAAGTAAATCCATCTTATTCCCAAGGTACCGTCTGAGAAGCATCTCAGTATCATTTACAACTTTGAACACCTCTATACCATACCTTTTCATCTTATCTGCTCTTTGGAGGATAATCTAGCTTCTATGAGATCATTCATCCCTGGATGATTCTAGCAAATCTCCTCTACACATTCTTTGACTTCCTTTCTACCATCTGGTGCTCAAAATTGAGCATAATAATCCAGTTGGATCTTAACCAGCAAACGTCAAGGGAATTTTGCAATTCCTTTGCTTTTGTTCTCCATAGCTCAAATTTTAAAATCATAATGCCTAGGGCTCAGGAACTACATAAAAGGATATGGAAGGGACCTTGTTGTCTTTAAAGTGTAAAAAACAAACACTCAGAGGGTATATGGACCACACCATCTTAAAGAATGCAGGGACAGAAACTCTCACAGTTTAACAAGTTGTTAGATAAGAACTGTAACCTGCTGTACTATGCTTATGATGCCTCCAGGTGGGATGGAGCTGGGTAGCTCTTTTTCAACTAGTATAAACTGCTATGATTTTTATGCCTTCTTTATCAATTTTTAAAAAAATTACTTTGTCACCTTCTTTCGAAAATGAAGATACAGCCCACTTGATTCTTGCACCCACTTCCATAATGTACCATTTGATATTTGCCTCCGCATTCTTCCTACCAAAATGCACGTGCCATTTCATTAAGGTGGACATGCCATTTGTCTCCCAATTTCACCAGCCTACTTCTTACTGAGGTCCGTAATTTTTTTTTAAACTACAATGAGTTTTGTCATCTTTGAAATTTTGCTCTATATTCTCTCCCAAGTCATCAATATCCATCAAAAAGAACAGTGGTCCCAAAGCCATCTCTAATAGGATAGGGAACTAACAATTTATAATTCTCTCTAAACTGAAAAATAATTATTTCTTATATTGAGTTCTGTTTTCCATCTCTTAACAAGTTTTATATTTATAAATAAAACCAGAAACACCTGTAATAACAATGCAGATTTGGTTCTTTCATTTATTGGATAGGAGTTCTACTGAGTTCCTCAACATTAGATAGGATGTTAAATAAAGTTAGTTTGTGTAGTTATAATTTAACTGGCAATGAGAAAATTCATATTTAAAAAGATGGGCATTGTCTTTGCATAATATCAGAGATTGCAAAGATGGATATTTTAAGTAGACGCTATAAGTAATAATTCCCTCTTACAGTCAGGATGATTGCACATGGTTAAGACAAAAGATAGAGCCTGTTTTGACTTCTCATTGATGAGAGCGATTTTAGAATTGACCTGTTTCCCATTACGAGTGAGACATACAAGATACACAAATTTCCATATTTTCAAAAAATTAAGCAAGACCCCAGGAACAGTTAACGTTATTCTGAAGGATTTAAAAGAAGTGCAGGCTGCACAAGGTACCACAGGAAACAATCCATGCCCATTATCTAATGAAGAGTAAAACTTTCAGAGTGATTTTCAGCTCTCAATTTCTCTTCTTTTCCCAAGGATATAATTCTTCTTTATTGACCAAAAGACCTTTATGTATAAGATTAATAACCCTAAGGGCAAACTGAGAACAAAAAGCATTAGAAACATTTAGTAATTGTAATCAATGCTGCTTCAATACTGTGGTGGGGGCAAAAACCTGACTGGCGGGATTCAGACAGAAATTTCAGGCAAGATGTGCATGAATTTGGGAAGCTACAACTTATTCAAAGACTTTGGAGAGAAAGGAAAGGTTAGAGCTGGTGCTGTTGTTTGCAAGGATAGAAACTTCCAGCAGAGTTTCAATCAGCATTCAGCAGGGACATGCAACTGAGATATGCAGAAGGGAAGTGTGTAGTTTGGAGTAAAACAGTTAGTAAGTTTTTATTTTCCAGGAGTTAAAAAGTCTAATAAAGTTTTTGTTTTACTTTTGCATTGAATCACAAACACATTTCCTTTCTCATTCCCCTCACCAACCCACTTTTCCTAATGACAGTGGTTTGAGAACCGGCTACTCAGACTATTGTAGCTGAAACTTCATTTTCCCAATAGAAGGGAAATACAAAAATAAATTGAAAATACAGATGCATAACTAAACCTGGGAACTATGCGGTCTGCATTAACCACTAAGATACTGAGGACATTGACATTTAAATCTTTTTGTATAGAATGTATTTTGTTGGCTCATCATAAACCTCTTAACAAAAAAAGTACAGAGATTCTGAATAAATCATAAAGATTCAATCCAAACCATCTACAATAACTATTCAAGGTCAAATTTTTACATGGAATGCCAGACTCACTTCTTGCCTTTCCAGATCTTGCTCAGGTCTACTGTATCTCTGTTGTAAACATCAAACTCATCATAGTCAAAAACATTTCGTCTCGTTGACAGAACTGATTCCTGGTTCTGTTTCACCTGCCTAATGAACACAAAATACATTCAATTGTTAGACCTTGCTTCATGGAATACTACAATTTGCACTTCAGATTACTAAACATTTCAAGAACATATTCAGAAACTAGTATTTGATTTTAGACTGTACGAACACCAATTTCCATTAAAGCAGCAGCAAGAGTTATAAATTCAGGATGATAAAATTAAATCTTCAATGTTAGACTGAAAAATAAAGTGGAAAATCAAGTTTTTCAGCATAAAAAGAACAGAAACTAAATGCATTAATTATAGGTGCGAAGAATATGCAAGCTTAAATTTTGTGGTCAGTATGCTCTATCCTTGGTTATATTTTATGTTTAAAAGCACAAACCAAGGATAAATTACCATCAGAAACAAATGTACGGAGTTCCTCTGCATTGAATAATAGGCATTAACTTGAGAGATATTTTAATTAAAAAGATGCAACTTCCACTTCAAAAGTATGCCATAGCTCTTCTGAAAATTCCCTTTTCAGCCATTCCAAATACTTTCTACCAATCCTTGAAGATTCAGGAAAATGTCAGGCAAGGGGAAAGGAAGAATGAGCTTTATACCATGTCAATCTGTAATTAGTCTTTCGATTGGTCATACGTTGTCCCAGTTGAAGAGTCATTATAAAATGACCCAGTAAAAATTTCACAAAATCTTTTATTTCTAAGAGAACATTTTGTAGCATTAGTTATAGTGAAACAAAGAATAATGCCATTTTAAAACAAAAGTGGTACCATGCCACAAAATATTATCAGAGCCATTGATTTAATTTGACCTGAATATATCAACTTCTATTTTTACTACATGGTCATAGAACGATAGGCAACCTTACTTGATATTAATAAATTAAAAGTCTTTATCAATTAATATATTCCATTACCTATAAATTTATAATGACACCCTGTACTATTTTGAATCTTTAACATAAACAAGGCATCAATTTATGTAATCCGAACTGCTACCTATGTTGGTCAGTTCTTACCAGTGCATGCGTCACCCAATTTTAAAAAAAATACAATGTGAACTTTATCTGAATGTGGTTTAGAAGAGATTGTACTGTATCATTTCTTACAGTATTCAAAAAATAATAAATGCTCAAACATCATAACACCATTGAGGCATTGTGATTTCAGTGAATATAATGAGCCAACATTTTTGATTTGCACAATCCCCAATTCTTCCGTTGTGATTTGCTATTAGTTTACATGGATTGAGATAACAAAAGCACAAGTAAAATATAACAATTGTAGAAATTCCACAGTCAACTAAACTCTTACAAATATTTATAGTGATAAGTGAACCAAACAATTAACTAAACAAAGTGGTATTTAGACACATTTAAACTGACTACATAGAAAAAAAACTAAATAAATCACATTAACTCCATTAGCTGTACCTCATGGAACACAAAACAGTCAAATACAAACTGTATGTTTCATTGTTTGATTTTGATAAACCCCAGATTCCAGATACAGTTGGAGAATCATAACTGTAATAAAGGCAACTGAACACTTGAACTAACATATTCAGAAACCACGGTGAACAACATATCAAAGATTCCAGTTCTAGATTCTTGCGAGAAAATGAATCATGCCCAAGGGAAAAATTTAACTGTTGGAAACATATTTTGCTGTAAAATATGTGATCAGACAAATGTAACAAAATTAAGCTTGTATTCAAAATGATTACATCTTAAACTTAAGATTAAAAATGGATGTAATACTCTCTAAACAAATGATACTTCTTACTCATTTCTTCAGGAAAGAAATGAATCAAAACATAATAATGCTACTATTTTATGTTCTCACAATGGCACTTTATAGCTTTTGTAAGCACTTGAGTTAAGTGTTTATTTCCCAATTAACCCAAGTTTTAATTTTAAATTGAGAAGCCAAATCAAAAGGGAAAGCCTAAAAATGCAATAAAAGAATTGCCTTTTGAGAGTATGATCTTAAGACATAGAACATTTTAAAAGTAGTAAACTTCATGACTTAATACACCTATTAGATTTTCTCCCACAAAACTACACTCTCAGGCTAGTAAGCTGTCACCAAGCTGTACATTCGTCAGGATATTTTTTGGTATCTCACTTAGCACACAGGGTGCATTCCCAAGAAAAAGAATACTAATGGGATAAATGCTAAAAATTATTACAGCATTATATACAGAGAGAGGTATTACTAATGGCATTGCTATGCTGGCACCCAGGTGGGACCTTGTACCCTCTTCCTTGTACCAGGAACCTGGGGATTGAGAAACTGGGTAAACTTCTGCTCTTTCTGGGACTCGTGCTCTGCTGTGCAGGGAACCTAGTGTGAATCTAGCAATGCTGTGCCTCACTGCTGGCTGTAGAAAGGCTGCCTGCAGGGGACGGTGTTGGACAGGCTAGGAGGAGCAGTGTGGCTGCTCAGCAGCAAGCTGAGGGGCTCAGGACTGCAGCCCTTTGTTTGGGATTAGCACCATGTGTTGATAGACCACTTGAATCCAGTGACCACTGTTGAGCTTGTTACCACAGAGGAATCTCCAGGATAAGAAGAGCAGTTCAGCCAAAGAAAGAGGGAGAGACATCAGCTTCTTTTAGATTCAACTGGAAGTGACAAGGGAAACTGCAGATTGTCTATCAATACATAGCTGCCATTGCTCATTCCCAACAATGGCCTGTACTTACTGTCTAGGCTGTCATTGAGTTCGGAGACACAGATCAAAGCATAGAGCAGCCATTCTACTCACCACAGCTCACCCCACACTAGCCCTCACAGGCACCCTTGTAACACTAAGCCATTGCTGGCGAGCACCAGTGGAGGCTAGGAATTTTTGACAGGTTCTTGGAGTCTGACACCCCAACACTTTCTTTAAAAAAATCATCAGCTCAAAGGGCAGGGATTCATACCACATCGATAGCTGCATACAGAGCACAGGCTGAGCTAAGGTCTTTTTTTGGGGTGTTCAGACTCCAGGACAAGGGTAAGGTATCACTAAATGGAGTACCAGTGTACAACATTACGGCATGTCCAGAAGAACTCAGTATAATTTTAAGATCCTTGACATCATAGAACATTCAAAGCTATAATTTGAATTTAATGAAAGCAAACCACTGTACTTTGCCAGCAAGACTTCAGTTTAAAACAGCCTATCTTAACTTATTACCTTGGAAGAGATTGGTCTATTTTTTGAAGTGAAGGTGGTATTTTATCTTCAAGGATATTATTGATTACTTTTTCTGCGTCATAATTGTATTCTTCCAAACATTCAAGGATGAAGCCTTCCCCAAGGTGGGGTAAAATATCCTTCACTTGAGAAAGCAAAGATTCCAGCTCTACTCCTGTTACCTTTGCCGCAGCTGCACCTGCACCCTTTTTTAAAACAGGAATAAAAAAAATGCAATTTCAATAAATTCTATAAGTTACTCGTTTTATATTTGAATCCAAACTACACAAACATTTATTAAATTCAAGCTAAATTAAATTCCCTGGGCGCTACTGTCACTGAAATTAAAATGAGATCAAGATTTACTCTTATTAAAAGTCAACTATTATTAAAAATCTTTTCTGTATGCAACACATTAATCCTTATTATAAATTCTTATACCCAAATTTATAATGGAAACTAGCTGTGTAAACTCATAATTACACTCCCCAGACAACATAGGCAGGAGGTGCACTTGTAGCAGCATTCATCCATTGTTCTTTCAGGAAGAAAATTGTAGAAAATGAGGGGAATATCTGTCAAATAACAATAGCAATATTTAATAAAAACCTTTGAGCATATCCAGCAATTCTAAATGTTGTGCAAAAGCATGTCCTTGCTTTAAAAATGTTCCATTAACACCTTTGTAACTGAATAATAATTCAACACCCAACTTCAGAATTGTGCCAAGTTTTTCTTCTCAACTAATCCTCAATTCATCGATCATATTGAACCAGTTACATTCCTTCTCTATGTAGCACAGGTGGCCTCCTAATAAATTCATTCAACCATTAGGAGAGTGAACTATACCAACTCCATTTGGTACTTACATAATCATCATTTTCATATTCTGGCTGTTTATGGTCTTGGTCCATTTCACCATTTACAGCGGAAACCTGAGAGGTAACAGATGTACTTGAAATTTGAGAATTTCCTGTGGCAAAGATAGGTTTCTTCCTGCTACAAGCTTCCCAGGCACTGTCAACGGCTCTGATGATATAAGATGTCCTGGTTTCATCACTGTGGTTTTTGTTAAGATGAAGACAAATCAAACTGCAAACTGATAGGTATCTTAATATTAAAACAACACTTTCTATGGGTTTAGAACACACAGAGAAATAATCAACTGTTTAGAATACTGAAAATTTAGAATTAATTTTCCCCAACTTTTTGTTAGATACCTATATTAACTCTACATAGAGAAATTCAATTCAATTGCTTTTCAAGAGAAAGTTTGCCTTACGTTGAGACACCTCTATGATTAATGACTTATAAATCATATTTTTCCAACAGGTAGGTACTCACTAATTTTTGCTCAAAATAGTAAGGCACATTATATCAATTATCAAATAACACTAGAAGCTTGCAATATTCTGCACCTTTGAGTCACCCAACACCAAATGACTTCAATTATAAATGTGTGGAGAGGAAAAGAATATTTCTTCTAATTACTCTGCCAAAAGGCCACTAAAACTAGAGATTATTGAAGATCTGCAGTAGATTATCCAATTTAGACATCATGAAGGAACATACTAAATACTGATCATAATGGCAAAAAAGTATCAAGGCTGATAAAGTAACAATTTCTCTCTTGCCAGTTGCCATTTCAGCAGCTCAGTTCAGCAGTAAAGGATACAGTGCAGGAAATGCCTGTTGTAAAAGGCTGATATCATCTGCCAATGGAAACTGCTCATCATAGTCTGTCAAAAATCTGTGTAAAGCATAATGAAATTCTAAGTAACAACACAATCAAACTTTGCAGATGTACATTGCTTGCTGGTACATATTCCAATTCGTAGAACTGAGATAATTTTTTTTTCCCTTGCCATTTCTCTTTGCAGATTTCACACCATTTACAATATTAAAAAAAACTGGCCTGAATTATTTGGTACGCTTTGGAATAGGCAGCTATAACAGTATTAGAGTGATGATGGCTTCCATGAGCATTTTTGCAAATATGCTTTCCTTTAAATAAAAATAACTATTATTTCCAATGTATGCAAATTTCCCAATCATGCTGAAATAATTTAGGCTAGTTGTTCATGACACACAGGTGTTCATTGGTTTGCAAAATTGTTATATATTTCTTTTAGCTTGCTCTTTCTCCCTTGTAGATTTTTACTATTACCACTGTGATGCAACCCAGTGGAGAACAGATCAGGTACACACTTCATTACAGCTCAGTTATTAATCAACACAGGCACATCAACAGAATAAAACTAGTCTTGCAGCATCTTTATTCCCTTTCTTCCCCCCGTCAAACTGGAAACACAGCTAATGTTGTACATTATTGAATGTAGATGTTAAACAACAAAGTAACTTCCCCAAAGAATAGACAAGGTCAACAAAGACCTTCAACCAGGAGCCAGTACTTAAATGCTATACTACATTACAACTGACATCACATAAGAATCCACTGAGGTAGGTTCTCTTCGTTCTTCCCCAAACTACAATTGCACCTTAAACAACTTCTTTTAAACTTTTAACAGACCATTAAAACTGAATCCCTTTAAACAAGAAGACAAATTGTTCAGCAAAATATGCTATGTAATAGTCCAAACTACTTGAAATCACTTTGAATTGCTTTTGAATTATCTAAATTTTCTACAGCCTGACTGCTCACTTACCTTTTTTGGTGTAGTAGAGCAGTAAAGATCTGAAGGAAATCTTCTATGAAAGTCAGACTATGCTCAGACCTATAAAAGAGAAAAACAAAACTGTCAAGGGACTTACTATTTGAAATTATCAAGAGTATTTTTGCACATTTCTTAAGGAAATTTCCTGCAAGTTTTGTTGCACCAGATATACTTATTATATCTGCAATATTTAAATACAGTGTCACTTCAATTCTGTAAGGATTGAAGTATAGAAAAGGAATAATTACACAACTAGAGCTGTACCTTTTGAAATTCAGAAGGTTGAAGGGTGACAATGTAAGTTTTAAAGCTTTTAAAAGAGAACTGATCGATGTTAACATGAACTTCACATTTGGAGTTTCTTATGTGAAGTAGAAATTCTTAATTGTAAAATGCAGGGTCTCCAGGAATACAAATTTAGTTAAAATATACCCAATTATCTGTTTAGTTTTATAAATGTTCCAGAAGCTCAGAATTAAACATTTAATCACTTAGATATATTTAATTGATGCCAATACATTTATGTAATCATGTTTCATTTAGTCCGAATTTGTCAGCAGGAAATAAGAAACTTTAGGCTTATTTTATTCCATTAGTTGCATTTTGAAAACAGTAGATATGTTTGAGGCATATCTACTACATTTGAGGCAGTGTACTATGGATACCCATTAGACAATTGTAATTAAAAAAATTAACAACTTAAAACCCTTCTATTGGATGACAGTAAGTTCTGAATGGTAAGGGAGGACTTCCTGAACACATTTCATTTACCTTACAATCACTGAGGAAAACTGTAATTAAAAAAACATTTGAACTTCCCCACAAAATCCCAGAGAAGTGTTCAGTCTTTTGGCAGCCACCAAAAAGCCCAAGGTATCAGTACCTCCAAATTTCTGACAGATGTTCCTAGTATTTCCAGTAAAAACTATTAGATTCCCTTTTTTTGCAATGAAAGGTCCAAAATATCTCATTTGTTGGCAAATATCCCATTTTGAAGATCACGAATAGAGTATTGAGGCACCACAGTCAAGTCTACTAGCAGCACAATATGTGAAAAGAAGCACCACAATATTTAAAGCAATTCCTTTTATTTCCATTCCAACATTAATTAACACATTATAAAGAAATAGTGACAGTGGACAATTCTGCCTCACTTCCCTTTTAAAAAAGGCTGGTTAAGTGAATCTCTTATACTGAGTATGTATCCCATAGACAATGCAATAACTAGCTACATACTTTTCCTAGTTCCTTCATGAAGACAGTACTGCCAAAAGGTTTATGAAGTGGAACTAAAATAATGCAAGTTATTTCCTTAGACATGACAGACATTCCCACAAAATCACTATTATTCAGTCGTGTAGACTGTATCTTGAGGCATGAAATTCATTAAGGTTTATCAACAGTTTTCAGGTTGTTATCATTTCTTGATGCAAATCATGTCAGAACTATATATGTATTCTATAGTTATGTCTCAACAAAATGCTTTGTATTTGGCACTCAAGCCATGGGAAGTAATTAATAAACAAATGGTCCTGACCACTATCTAGTGAGCCTTGTTAGAAGATGGATTTGTATGGAAATCAGACAAAATACAATTGGGTTGAGTTGTGGTGCCCCCAGTTGAAAATCTGCTAAAGACTCATGTGTGAGGCAAAGGAAACATTTATTATATTTAGCTCTAAATACAAACATATTTCAGAAAAACATTTTCCAGCATCTTTCAACTTGAAAAACACACTTGCCATTACAGTGACAGTGAACGAGCTAACAAAGCTTTCAAAAATAAATAAAATTCAATTTGCTGCTTCCTTACCCACTTTCTAATATAGGTTGAAGGCACATGTAATTAATGATGTGATGGAAAGTTTCAATAATTTTCTTCCTTGAGTGCGAGAGCCTCCTCCACAAGTCATTCCGCAAACTGAAGAAAAAGATAAATTTCAAATGTTAGTACTTTGTATGGGTGAGTGGGGAGTGGAAGGATTGGAAACAGAAGGAGCACAGAAACACAGATAATAAAACCACATGACCCTGTCTCAGTGTTTACACAATAAATCCTGACTACTATATTCAGGTTTCTACGAATGCTTAATAATCAGACCAAAAGAGTGGGTCGGTCTACTGCCTTGAGCAGGACCAGGCCACTGCAAGAGAAATTCTTATTTTCCTTTTCCCCCTGATGGTTTGTATCTATTCTCTAAGGATGAATGCTGTTTTCATGTGATGCAGATTGAACATCAAAAAAAAACTTCACAAATTGATAGTGCTTTTTATTCTTGATAAGTTACCTGGATACATAAATGTTGGAAATGAACAAATTTAATCTTGGCAGCAGAGATGCTTGAGGAAATTGGGCTAACGCAGCCTGTTACTGCACACTGGAGATAACAGTGATACACCTGATTTGCATGTGTCGGATGAACTGAACATTCCACTAGTTAGGACTGGCACCTTCCACTGCAAATGCAAAATTCATCAAAGAAAAGCAAATAAAATGAAATAACCAATTCATTGTCAAACCGATTAATCTTGTAGGTTTACTTGATGACTGGTGATAATCTATCACAGACACATCTCTGATTAAAAATAATAGTCAAGTACAGTATGGATTAAATTTTAATGTTCCCATAGATATATGTTGAATTTGAACACCAGATTTAAGTTCATACTTCCAGCATTAACTCGTACTCAAGTCACTATAAGGAGTTCTTTAAGCCAACAAATGTGGATATTTCTTTCAGAGATGCTGAGAGTAAAGTGAACAGCATGTTCAGCTTGCTGCAAAAAAAAATACGACATACATTAATTTGTCACTGAATTTCATAAAAATTAGAGTGTTAGGAAAATCTCAATCATCCTGGTGGAAGGCTGGAGGAGAATACTGGCCCAATAAAATTTAGATAAAGTAAATGGTAAGAAGAGGTTAAGATCCAAATCCAACAGATCTCAAAGATATCACTGAATAAACTTAGACACAAGACATTCTGCAGATGCTGGAATCTGGAGCAACACACACAAAATGCTGGAGGAACTCAGCAGGTCAGGCAGCATCTATGGA
>JARFYF010000046.1:16927609-16938620 GCA_030265395.1 Rhina ancylostomus
GGATTAGTTGCGTGAGGGTTTGGTGCAGCTCAGCTGATGTGGTTGCTATTCGCTGCTGTCCAACGTGGCTGGGTTCTTCTTATTCGCTGGTGTTTATAATGAAATATCTTGGGCACCATTCGTCTTTTGTTCCCCCCCCCCCCCCAAATTGATGAAGTATCAAGTCGCCTTTTATGTAAGTGGAGGGGCTGAAACATTTTCTAGTTCATGCTGCAGCTCATGTTTTCTAATAACTTAAATCTAAACTGAAGTAAATATCGCAAACGGGTTAAATGAAATCCATGCTTTAAACACCACTTCTGAAGATACCTGCGGATCTATTATTTTGCAAGGTATACAGTCAAAGGTCATTTTATTTTTGATAATCAATTTATAACCATTGTCACTTAAATGTTACTGAAAGCCACGTACGATGCCCAATATTTGTGTGATTCCGAGTTACGGTTATTGCTTTGATAGATCACTCTATATGTCAGTATATATGGCATTTAGAAATTATTTTCAGGCAAAATGGGCATCGTGTCAGCTGATGCTTTGGAAGTCTCATCAGCTGTTCTCTTGTGTGTTTAAAACAAAGTTTATTTCCATCACCTAATGTGAGATGTAATGACAAAACTGGTAGTAAAGCCAGTGGTAAATCTTCGCGAGAATCGTGAATGTAAATTGAAGTGCAAGAAATCGCTTCAAGATGCCACACTGCATGATCTTTGGATACTAATTGAATACTTTTTTGCTCTTGTGGTTTATATCGTGCAAATCCCCAGGAGTGCATTACTGCCTTACAACCCATTGGCTTTTGTTTATTATTCCTTTTGTCATTTTATTAGAGTAACAACAATCTATTTCTGAGTATAAGTAAGCACTTTAAAATTTGAAATTTCACTCTCTGGTAGGAGAACGTACTGAAATTTAGGTCAGAATATTTACTCATAAAATGATCAACCTGTGGCTTCACTTGCCACCATGAGTGTGATATCAAAATCAAGGTGTGCTTACTTCAAAGCCAGTAAGGTAAGCCAATCTAGGTAGTAGAAACTTAGATTTGTGGGTAATTAAACCAACGGCTCTGGATCAGCTTTGAAGGAAATTCATGAATGTATAACAGGAAAGCTATATTAAGTTACTACTTTTCAGAGGAAAAGTAAGTGCTAATACAAATCTGGGTCAAGATTATATTTTTAAAATTTTCAATCTTAAGATGCTAACCTATTTATTTAAAACAAATGTAGCTTCAAGGGTGCAAATACTAGTGATGTAGCACAATTGCAATTCTGAAAATTCATTTTTGGGTATAAAGCTACATGTCCGGAACTGTACTTGACTACAAGTGAGATAATTAAAAGCAAGAATACTTTCCTTTAAAGTAGATGATTTAACTTTTGATTCTAGATCATAGTTCATCATATTGTTTTCTAAGGTTAAATTTGTGCAATTCTTAAGTGATTTTTCTCTTTTTTTTTGTTTGGCTAATACGTCACTCTGCAATTGTAACTCTGAGCAGTTGTGTTGTAGCTTCAAAAGTCAGGGTATTTGTATATAGAAATTGATTGTTAGTTCAAGCATGGCAAAAGGGAATTAAAATTTTTTAGTAACTATGTCCAAGGTAATTAATGCTGTAAAGTTTTAATGTGCAACCATAGAAATCAAACTAACAATTCTGGAAACAATTTAATGCTGCTCTTTGGGGTAGGGGGGTGGTGGTTGTTGAGTTATAATAAGTCTTTTGATATCTATATAGGAATATGATTAATCATATTAGGTATAATTCATTTTATTAATCCTGCAATCTGCTGTATCACTTTTTTTGTTTCAACTAAATACTTGTCGTGTTACGTTCTTTCTCGGGTATTTCAGACAGGCAATATATATTTGATTTATACTTTTTTAAAAAATATTAAATTTAAATTATATTCCAATTATATTTTTTAGTAACTGGATATATTCATGTAGTAAGTTGTTCAGTTAGTGTGCAGCTATGTACACAGTAAAATGATCAAATATGGGCTTTCAAAAATTATTTTTTTTCTATAATGTTAAGATATTGGGTTGAATAATGCTGGCCCAGGCTAACTGGTTAGAGTTGTAGCCCAAGATTTCCCCTGTACCTACCATAAATGGATGGTGGCGGTGGGAGCAGGGGTGGTTACCTAGCTGTCCTGATGTACACCTGACTCCAACAGTGTTGCTTGAGTGACAGCAAGACCTCCATGTTGCACTGCACAAAAAAATCCAAAAGGTCCATTGAGATTTTGATAGCCAGCAAATCATGCACCCAGCTTTGCCACGTGTAACAACTATGAGTTACTTAACAGATTTAAAATGGATCTGACAAGATTTGGCATTTGGAATCCATCAATAAGTTTAGGACTTTGTTTTTGACGACGCGCACCCAAAATTTGTGGATTTTATTCCATTTAAACAGATAAGCACAGAATTTACCAGTGAGGTCCATACATTTGCTCTTTTGTAATGAAGCAAATATGTACATTTTTTTTGGATTTTTAAACTACCTTGATTTTTTTTTTAGCCACTCAACCCTTTTCCTGTAAAGATTGTATCCAAGGAGTGAGCTAATACTTAGAATAATGGTTGGCCTTTTGCCCCTTGGACACTTGCGAGCTTCAACTGCAAATGTAAGTTGCATGTTGGAGACGTGAGAACCTGCCCTTGTCCAATCCTTTGAAAATACACATCCATACACCTACTATGCAATGTAAGGTAGTGAATAAGATATTTCTCGCCCAACTTTATAAATGGTTCGTGTCGGTATTGCTCTCTATTGAGATCAAACTTGGCACAGGCCCATATCAGTTCTGTAAAACTTTTGACTGCATAGCTGAGCTACTTGCTGTATTAGTCAGTTAAACCATCAGTGGAACCTTCAACCTGTTGGGTAAACATTTTTGATCTATATTGGATTCTGATCTTGGGAATGCTGGAGGTTTAAAATTTGTCATGCTTGGATGCTTCTGGGACTTTGTTGCTTCCTGTCCATCTAATCTCTTCCAGTCAACAGACCTCTGAGAAATTTACCCCTTTTACCAAGTACATTCTGTTTCTTCTTTCTGTTAGCAGAAATGCTGACCTATAAACTCAAAGCTTTGTAATTCTAATAAAGCTCTCCACATCTTTCCTTTGAGATCCTCTTAAAGCCGACCAATCTTTATATCACCCTAATGTTCCTTTCTTTGGATTGTTGCTATCAAGTCTTGGGACATTTACTATATTAAATGTGCAATATAAAGGTCGCAATTTGCGTGTGAGCAGTAAACCTTTCATATTTTCATTTTGTGCATCTGGTAGACATGCAGATGCAGCTTCCTTTGAATAATTTCTGATCTCTTACTAAATCAAGGCCATGCTGGCTAAAATCATGAGTGTTGTACGGTGTGACTTACTAGAGTCTGTTATCTTTGCTCCAGCTTCTTGCAGCATTTGAAATAATCAACTAGCACACCACCAAGTTTCACCTGTGCATACATGGGTCTGGGATGTTTTCAATCAAAGCTCCATGTATATTTACATTAAGCCAACTGATCTCAGTTGCTCTGCGATCAAGGTGCGGGAAGAAACTGATCTCAATTTCTTGCTCCCAGCTTTTACTGAAAGATGCTCACGTGGACAGTTCTTGTGGACAATGATTGTAAATTTCTTAATTAGCTTGCTGAAACTGATTGAGGCTTGTAAATTTAAAGTAAATGAAGCAGAAAATGACTAGGACTTTGGTGCAGGAGAGGCCATGTGAGTGCAGAAATCTACAATGAAAACATTGTCTTTTATATCATGTTTTGTTATTTATTTGGAATGAACATAATCCTTGATTGTGTGAGAAAATAGTTGTCAATTAATGGAAAATAATGAAGTCAAATTAGCAGAAGCACTCAGAATAATGTCAGCAGGCAATAGAATAGAGACTATTGTGTAGTTGTATAGAGGATTAGTAAATTGTCCATTCACCTTTAATTTTGAACTCTGGCTCAGTTGTGCCCCTTTCTTCCTTTATGTCAATTAGGGGCTAAATAAAATATAGTTTCGCAAATGCCATCCAATTTTATCAGATGCAGATCTTGGCATCAAACTGTTCCATCTTTTGTCACAGTTGAGCAACCATTATCTGGCCAAATTTTTTTTTTGGTAGTGTAACAGCTAGGAAGTTTACAGTTTTAAAAACAGGAGTATTCATTTGAGGTTGATATTAGAGTGCATTTTGTAGCATAATTTAAAATACTTTGCTCTGCATTTTACAAGTGGTTCATATTGCCTTTCTTCTTTAGTGCAAATGGTTTTTATGTTCCAGCGCTGCTATTTTGTCATGACATTGAGGAAAAAATGCCCATGGGAGAAATACTTCAGATTATTTGGTTCTTGTGAAGGACTGGGAAATTGCTAAATTGCTGCTCAGCTGATGTTCGTGAATGGTTCCGTTTGAATCAAATGGCAAGCCAGCATCCTTCTCACACATGATCACTCGTGCAAATCAGGTGTTCATTGATGAAGTATTTGTTTCTGCATAGTGTGTGTTACTGGACAGAGCACATGGTTTTGATAGTGACTATTGTTGTCAACTAAGGATGAGGCTTCAAACTTTCAATATAAACTTCTCACTTTTGCCCTATCTGTAGGGTTACCACAATTGTCAAATCTAAACCAAAGATGAGGGAACATAGGATGTTGGAGTATAACCTCTTATTACTTTCATTTGTTGTTCATGGTTAATTGGTATTTTTAATACTAATATTTTTATGCTGTAAAGCACAGGTGAAAATGTAAATTTATTTCTCTTTGAACTGGATACTAAAGGTCCCTTTGTATTCTAAGTTCCCTTTGGCATGTGATTATATGGCTGCATTTATTGCCAAATCTATTGACACTCTGAGAAGATGTTGATGGTCTGTTTTAAATAGCTGCCGTCATTCAATTTATGGTGCTGCCACAGTGGTGTCTGAATTATCACTGGGTCAGTATTTAGGACAATGAAGGAATGGAGATAAATGTTCAGGCTGAGTGTGCTCCAAAGTTGTTCCTCTTGTCCTTCTGATTGGTGGAAATTCCAGTGTAGATACGTGCTGCTGTGAATCCTGTAGCAATAATGTAAATGCAGCCAAAGTAGTTTCATATTAGCAAATATTGATGTAAAAACAGTGTTACATATGCAAGAAGTATGAAATAAAACCAGAAAATCCTGGAAATATTCAATAGGTTGGGCAAAATGTGAAAAATGTTAACTTTACAAGTGTAAGTATTTCCAGCGTCTTAGTCAATAAAGTTCAGTCACTTAGGCACTGATCAAGCAGATATTTCTGTCTAATATGGGTTTGAACTTTGAGTGATATTGGGACTGAGCAGTACACCCTTTAGCAAATTCTTAACCTGATCCTTGGTCATTTTAATGCTAGTGATAATTGGGAAGAGGACTGAGATTTCATACTTGCATCATTGATTCCAGGCAATATTACCTGCAGTTTGTCAGCTCAAGTTCAATTGTCTGGGTCTTTTTATAGACTGGTTAAAGACCACTTCAGTTGTTAATGATATTAAACGGGTAAAAAAAAATCACTTATGATGTATGGAAGGTCTTTATGATGAAGATGTTCAAATGCTTGAACTGGAAACATTCTCAATGTTGGACTTGAAATAATATTGTTGATGCCCTTCAGTACTTTAAGGGTGCCAGTAGTTACCTGAGATACATTTATCCTTATTTTTGGGGAGTGGGCAGAGTTGTCTTTTGTGACTACTTCACAGCTATTGGTATTTATAAAGCACACATGGAATAGTAAAGCAACCCATGGCACTACACAGGAATGTTAGTGAACAAAATTGAGAGTGTTACATAGAACATCTCAGAACAGATGACCAGAAGCAAGTCAGTCTAGTTGGTGTAAAAAAAACATATCTTGGAGATAAATAGAAACGCAAGGGAGTTTTGGATGGAATTAGAGATTTGAGGCTTGGCACTTGGAGCACAGTGGCCACTGGTGGACCAATTTAAATTTGGAAATGATCAAGGGAACAGAATTGGAGGAGTGCATGAATCTGAGTATTGGGGAGAAGTCTTTGATTCTAACTCTAACATGGTGTGATTTGAAAATAGGGATGAGAATTTTAAGAGTGAGGCTTTGCTTAACCAGATGCCAGTGATAGAGAGGGATGATGAGAATACATTTCAAAGGAAGGGAGAATAGTCAACTGTATTAAGTGGCATGGGAACAAGAAGGGCAGTTGCATAGTCAGCTATTTAGTGATAATAGGATTGGGGGAGCAGGAATGAATCTTGGTGTTGTGAACTTGAGGACAAAGTGTGGGAAAAGGCTTATGAAAAATCTTAAAAGTTTGATCCTAGTAGGATGGGGTAGAAATGAAGGAATTGGTAGTAAAGAGTGGCCCATACGTATATGCAAATAGGCACAAATACTTAAGTTATGATGGCCAAGTACAACCATATGTCTTGGAAATGGAGGATAAGGAGAAGACAAAAATGGGGGTGAAGTTGAACTGGGTATGGTGGGATTGATATGGCGCATAGACAAACTGTTGTCCTAGATCTGAGGTGGTGAGGTCTGGTGTTCGAATGAGAATCTGAAGAATGGTGATGTTTCTCTTGGAAAGGATCCAGAGATAGTGCAGAATTAATTGTGTAACGGGAAGAATGAACTCCAAAACTGGAGGCCTTACAATAGAAGCAGCAGGGGAAAAAAATGAAACTTGTTTTCTTTTGAAGAAATCTAGGGACCAGGCGAGTTGAAAAGAACAAGCTAGTAGAACTAGAAGTCAATCACAAGTACTGTTCAAATTGAAGGGGTGTCAGCTAACTTTTAAATTTACATAATTAAATTTACTTAAATTTTAAGTAACTGTGAAGTGTAATAGAGGCCCAACAGTTAAATCCTTAAGCTGTAGTTCAATGCAGAAGGATCTGAAAGTCCAGGAATGTGGAAGCTAAATTTGGCAGGGGGGGGTGGGGGTGGAGTTGGAATGCTGTCTGGAGTACCAGTTGTACTGTGGAGACAGCGTAACTGAGTCTGGGTGTTGTGCAGAACTATATTGTGTCCTGATGGAGGAATTGAGTACAAGCACCTAAACTGTGTGAGCAAGGCCCTCAGCTAGCTTGTGCTTCTCCCTCTCCCCCCCATCTTTGTATTCTAGCTTCTGCCCTCTTTCTTTCCAGTCCTGATGTACTCAGCCCGAAACATCAACTCTTCATTTCCTTCCATCGATGCTGCCTGACCTGCTGAGTTCTTCCAGCATATTGTGTGTTGCTCCAGATATCCAGCATCTGCAGTTTCTCTTGTGTGACCTCATTTCTACTTCAAGCTGTTTTCGTCTGCAGCAGGAAAGAGAGCACCTTTCTTTTCTGTTGAAATTCCTGTTGGAATGCTTGTGCAGAAATGATGTGTCTAGGTACCTGTCCCAGTTCATTCGTAACAGCCTGATCATACAGGATTCTGTGCTCTGCAAGTGCACACTAACAGTTTTACAGCTGTAGATGATATTATAATTAATTGGGTCAAAGAAACCCTATTGTTTGACTGATATCAGCTGGTCTTCCAGCTGAAGGAGCTGTTCGCAACCAAATGTTGCACTGAAGTGCACTCCAAGGTCAAGATTAAANNNNGTGGCAAAGCTCCTGAACTTAAAGGATCTCTGGAGTGAGGCCATAAAGATCATTGTCTAATCTTTGTTATGCATTATTTTCAAATCTGTTTTTTTCTTGTTATATTAAGATAGGATCAGAGTTGGCTGTCAATTCTATTTCTTTGTGTAGACGTGTTCACATTTTTAAAAATGAAATAAAGTAGTTACATTTTTAGTTTCGGAAAAAAGTTATGGAATTGTTCCAGTAGAATTACTGCCATTGAAAAGAGCACAGTGCGAACAAACGACAGGTGGGGCCAGGTTGGAGGATGAGCATCGTGCTCTGCACAGCTTTTTTGAACTAAGAGCTGAGGCAGAACCACTATAGGTAAGAAGGTTTGGAGCTAAAGATTATTGTCATTTAGTGAATGTTGCCAGCCAATTTTTCCTTCTCTTAGTTGTCTACTCAGTTTAAGAGGGCTTGACTGAAGATGTTGCTTCTGGCTTAAATTTCAAGAGCTAGGTATTATAGTTTCAGAGATTTGCCATTTTAGAATTGATATGAGAAATTTCTTCATGGAGTTCATGAATGTTTAATTTTTGGGTACCTAGATGCTGAGCAGTTTATAAAGTTGAGATTTTTTTTGAATAGTAGGGAATCTAGGATTATGGGAATTGGATGGGATAGTGGAGGAGGGTATAGAAGGTCAGCCTTTTGGTATACTTTTTAATATGTTATACTCTGTATTTTGTATGAAATGCCTTTTTTTAGGCAGGGTGAAAACGTCTAGGTCAATGACTAAAGCTGCTTTTTCCATATTTGGCCAAAATTGCACTGATCTACATTCAGTCCTATTCATAATTCTTGAAACCATCAATTTAATTCATTTCAACATCTTTAGCAAAGACAATACAAACAAAGACTCTGCTCGGTTTCCTTTCTACACATCCTCAATACTTCATTACCATAATCATCTGTTGCATGGTTCTTTGCCACCTAGAGTGCAGTAAGTTTTTTTGTAAATAGCTGGATGATCAGAACCATCTGTAATTTTGGGCATAGCAAATGTCTTTGGGGGAACAATGAAACAAATAAATAATTTATGCTTTTCCTCTGCTTAACTATATATTTTTGCAGCCAGACAGCAAGTTGACAGTTTTTTGTTTTGTTGCTTTTTTTGCTAATTAAAATACTGACTTTGGCAACTACCACACTTATGCATGTAATCACATTCTAATTCCTCAATTAACTGATCATTTTTAACTTGGGAGTCTAGATATGATTGAGAGACAATGAAATACAGTACAATTGCCTGATCATTTAAAAAAAATTTTTGTGCTCCACTGGCAGTAACTACTAGATAATTAGAAAACAACATTTTTGTCTTTCTATATTGGGGGAGTTACAAAGCTGCCGATAGCTCCATCGTACCACTGTAGTTGACTTTACCCAGGTTAGCTTGAACCAAGGACTGTACCAACTGAGAGACTGTGAAAACCCCATTTCATTAATTTCATTAAATGCAAGTTTATCTTTTGCCTGGTCTGCACATGATATGATTACACTTCTCTTTTAGTGCTCATTTTATTTTTCCATTATGAATTATTGGTATTTTTTAATTCGGTTCAATCTACCAGATTTTGTTCTCTAAGTGGAAAGCATTGCTTAGTTAGTAATATGACTTGTTTAGTAAACCGTTTTGGTGATAAATAATTGGTGGTAAATAACTGATGGGTTTATGAAAGAAAAATTATTCTCATCAGTAATCCTTTTAACTTTATGCATGCGGTTTTCACAATAATTGGACAATGAGTTGGTTACTGAACCTTAACAAGTTAATTTCATTATGTTAAGTTTTGATGAATCATGATAAACAAAATCTCAAACTTTTCCAATGGTTTATTGTGCTGTTCAAACCATAATGCCTGAAAGGAAAATTGCACACAATAACTATTAGCTAATTATTGTAGTGAGTTAAGCAAACTGTTGTAGTATTATTTGTAGTAACTTCTGACAATTAACCTTTTAACAGCGAAGCAGTACTAAAAGTTAGGTTTATGGATTAAAATTTGAGTCTGAATATCACCATGCATTACAATAAGAAAAGCATCAGCCAGCATTGTCAATGAGCTGTTGCCAGTAAGGATTTCCCAAAATGAAATCAAAACACAGTACAGGAGCTGCCCGGGTTATGAATGACCTGACTTAGGAACATCTGACTTTATGCAAATTCTTCCATACACTTTTATTCTGTCCTTTTCTGTCTAGATATTAATCTACCTCTTGCTTAAATATATTCAATCACCTGGCCTCCACAGACTTTTGTAGTAGAGAACTCAGAAGGTTCACTGCCCTATGGAAGAAGAAATTTCTCCTCATCTCGGTCCTAAATGTCTTTCCCCATATCTCCGGACTGTGATTCCCTGTCCTAGATATCCCATCTAGGAGTAGTATCCTCCCCACGTCCAGTGAGTCTCATCTTGGCAGAATTTTGTATGCTTCAATAACATCCCCTCTCATTCTTCTAATCTCTGGCAAATGGAGGACCAGCCAATCTAATTTCTCTTCCTATGAAAGGCCTACTGTCCCAGAAATCAATCTGGTGACATTGTTGTTGCACCCTAAGACATTTATCCTTTCATAGGTAAGGAGACTAAAACTGCACACTAGTCTCATCCTGTTTAATTGTAGACAATGGGGATCTTGGGTCGAAGCCACATTTCTGGTTGAACATGATGGTAATTGCTTTAGCTGTGCCTGGAGTTGATATTGAAGGGCTGCACCCCCATCTATATTCCACTCTGTCTGTGTCTGTCTGTATCTGTCTCAACAGCCAGTATGCTCTAGTTATAGTCTTGCAGTCCTTGGATAACACTACTACACTACTGTCCAGGTGCCTTAAAGGGACATTCACCAAGTAGCAACTGGCTTGTAACCCCTCCCCCCAAAATAAAAACTTTGATCTGCAAGAGCAAAATTTTTAACTATGTATACAATTAGTAAAGCAATGCATTACAAGTATCATAATACATGGTTATTTAAATTACATTAGTAAAGACACATTTTCCACTTAACATCTGGAAAGGCAATCAGCAATTATGTTATCTTTGCCTTTTAATGTGAGTTATCATGAGATCATACTTTTGTAAAATTAAACTCCAGTTTAACAGCCTTCTGTTCTTGTTCTTCACTCTGCTCAGAAATACCAATGGGTTATGATCTGTATACACAACAAGTGGTTTCTGAGCTGTGCAAATATACACATCAAAATGCTGCAAAGCTAAAATAGGCGACAATAATTCTTTCTGTATGGTGGAATAATTCTTTTGATGCTCATTAAATTTCTTTGAAAAGTAAGCTGCAGGATGGTCAATGCCATCACAGTCACCCTTATATAACAACACAGGAAATTCCCAAACCCCAAATTCCCAGTAC
>JARFYF010000046.1:16972004-16983063 GCA_030265395.1 Rhina ancylostomus
GTGGGGTTGGAGGAACGCAGATGATGAGCACCTAATACAATCTGTTGCAAAAGCTTGTGCCATGGATAGTAGTTCCACGAAACATGTCAATGGCAACTGTATGCGAGATTTTCCTAATGGCAGTGACCTCTCTGATGGAGACTTTGGTAAGAGTTGTAATAATTTGTTCCTGTGCATTACTGATCAACAGTAATGTAGATTTTGTACTTCTTGTTCACATCATAAGGTTATTCATTTTGTAATATTCTGCTGATCTGATATTGCTAATGAGACTTAATTGTCTTTTTATCTCAGATTCTTCAATGACAAATACAACTGGAGTAGAAAATATATGCAGTCCGCCACATAAACTTTTGATATTGGATGCCAGGTCATATGCAGCAGCTGTAGCTAACAGGGCAAAGGGTGGTGGATGCGAATGCCCTGGTGAGTATCAACAAGAAAATGTTTAAAAAAACTTGTCTATTAAGTTGTCAATTCATATCCTTTAATTCCAACAGGGGCGGACTTGCGCCTATGTGAAAGACAACTGCTGTAGCTATTTATCACTAAAGCTGATCACGTGTAAAATACCAGAGAGTCCTGCCGTCACCTGCCAAAACTTCTCAAAGTGCTGGGGTTATCCAGGAATCAGTTTCCCAACCTTCAACTCCAACAAAAGCTAGGAACATGGATGTTTTATCATTAGGATTGCAGTAAATCATTCAATTCCCTTCTTTACCCTCATCCACTGACCCAAAGTCATCAAAGGTTCCCTCCCCATCCCCGATCTCCCAACCCTACCCTCGAATTTTCCACTTTATCTGTTATCTCCTCATGCCCTCTGCATGCTCACTTTTTCATGAAACTATGTTGCTGTCACTGAACTGTAAACCACCAAGTTTCACTTCTAGCCCTCCTTTTAGCTGGTATTAATGTTTTTCTCTCGTTGAGTAATGCTACATCCCTTCCCTCTAACTAGCTAGTCATCACTGCTCTCTTCAATAAAGCAACTCTTGAATCTCCATACCTTTTAGGCAACCATCTCATCACCAACCTCGCTTCCTCAAGTGCTGATGTCTCCCAAGTTTGTCCCAACTTGCTCAGAATTCTGAATCCTTCCAGCCACTTTTCTGTCTTTGCTACAGTACTGAAACAATGATGTCACAATGACATCCTTTGTAACAGTAACAAAAGAAAGTGGTTTGATCATGTCATTTTCCTCCCACTGCTTTGCCACACCACTGTTGTCTTTGTAGGTGTGTGAAATCTGTTTGCCTGTCTATCCAGTCATAGCCAGAGAATCAACTGCTCTCTTCCCATTTCTCATTATTTTTCATGGTATCCCACAAGCTCCCTCTTTGTTGGATGATCCTACCTCTCAGTGCTGCCCCTCAGTGACATTCAAACATTGTAGATTTCCACATGAACAGCTCTACCACACTCCTACCTCAATCAATGTCACCATTGTGTCTAAATGATCACACTGCTTCAGAATCCAATAATGGTTATCAAAAAAATCCTACAGTTAAATATTATGAAGACTACAGTATTTGACATTGAACTCTGCTACAAACTCTGTTCTCTAACTACTGTTTTACTACCTCTCCCTGTCTCTAATGAACAGGACCATCCAAGTCGGTGATATTTGTGACCCCAGTACAAGCTTTTAACCACATGTCTGTATCATTACTAAGACAGTGGAAAGAAAAGTCACAAATTGCTATTTGACCATGAGCAGTTTTGAAAAGAAATTTATGCTTTTCACCCTAAAGTGATGCCTCTGAGAGATGATCCTACAGAAGGTTGAATAGTGTATGAACATGGGAAACTGGGAAACATGAGAGCATAACAGAGGGCTCTAATTGCATGCTGATTAAAATTAAGTTAATGGGTAATAATTCTTTAGTATGATATTGAATAGGCTGCCAGAATGACAAACGAAGGAATAAGCTTAGAACTATTCAGTAATCAAGTAATTAATTCAGTTAGATCATTGAGGATGCATGAACTAAGATGAGCTTGTTACAATTATCTTGTGATCACGTCATCACAGGAATGTCTTGTGTGGAAGCAGAAAGATCCTCAAAGGTTCCCTATTCCCCCAATGTAATATGGTGGTGTAGAGAAGTGGAAGCTTCAGCTTTACATCTAGTGAAACTGCACCTAATTTGGAAGTACATTTCATAACACAAATATTTTCAATTCTTTTCTAATTTGCAATTAGTATTGTCTATTAAGTAAGCTTAAAAAATATTTGTGAAGCTGCTCAAAAAGATGAGAATGGTGATTGCACTAAGGTCTAATGAAGTGTTGGGAACTCTAAAGGGGTGTGTGTGTGTATGTGTATATGTGTGTATGTATATATATTATACACACACGCATATATATATATATACACACACATTATACCTGACTTTTCATTTTGTTTTTAAATTACTTATGTGTATGAATCCATATTTTTTGTGCTCACAAACTGGCAGTGGCATAAACATGTTTAGTGTTTAAGAATTAATTAAAATTTAGCTCAAAGGAACAGGCTTTTGTTCAAAAGCATTGACATTGTGAAGAAAGTTTGTCTTTTTCATTAGGTTGTAACTTACTTAACTCCAAATGTTATTTATCTCTCAGAGTATTACCCTAACTGCGAAGTAGTATTCATGGGTATGGCAAATATTCACTCCATTCGGAAGAGTTTCCAGTCATTGAGATTTCTCTGTACCCAAATGCCAGACCCTGGAAAGTAAGTTCTTAATTTCATTTCTATTTGCTCAAAAAAAAACTAGGAAAAAAATGATGATCTGAATTTATAATTATTTGTTTGTATCAGAAAAGAAGTGCCCACAAGTTACTTTTCACACAAGCTAATTAAGTTTTGACTGTAAATGTTTTTTTGCATATTTCCAGTTAAAACTCCTTTCCAGGCAAGAAAACATGCAGAGAGTTGTTTATAATCAGCCATTTTTGTATATGACTGTAACATGAAATGTCGTGTTTGTTTGATGTGAAGGCACACGTATCACTTAATCTAAAATATTTTCCTCAATTGATTTTTAATTAGCAGTTGGTTATCAGCATTAGAAGGTACCAAGTGGCTTCAGCATCTATCCATGCTCTTAAAAGCAGCAGTACTTGTAATTAATGCAGTCGATCGAGACCAGCGGCCTGTTTTAGTGCACTGCTCTGATGGCTGGGACAGAACACCACAGATAGTGGCTCTATCAAAATTACTGCTGGATCCTTATTACAGAACAATTGAGGTGTGCATATATGTTAAGTTTTGTAGGAACTTAATATGCAAACGGGATCTGTTAGCAGGTTTATTAAACCAATACAGTTAACTGTTATGCCTGTAGTATTTAGTGTTCAAAAATCTGAGCAATAGTAAACTGCTAAAGTTAATACAAACACCTGTAATACTGATTTTGTTTTCTGCAGTGCACATGTTGAGAGAGCCTTGATTTATATAGCACCATATTTTACAGGGCTTTCAGGTACTGGTGGAAACAGAATGGCTGGATTTTGGTCATAAATTTGCTGATCGATGTGGCCATGGTGAAAACTCAGATGATTTTAATGAACGTTGTCCTGTATTTCTTCAGTGGTTGGATTGTGTCCATCAGCTGCAGAGACAGTTCCCTTGTTCATTTGAGTTTAATGAAGCATTCCTTGTAAGTAGAGTGGATTTTCCATTTTGCTGTTTACTTAATCTAAACATAAATGGCTTTATTTATTCCTTGCATTTTTATTACAGGTTAAATTGGTGCAGCATACATATTCTTGCCTTTTTGGAACATTCCTGTGCAACAGTGCAAAGGAGCGTGAAGAGAAACATACTCAGGAAAGAACCTGTTCTGTTTGGTCCCTACTGAGGCCTGCCAACAAAGCCTTTAGAAATCTCCTATACACCTCACAATCTGAAACTGTATGTTTGTTTTACATCAGCTTCTATAGAGTAATTGTAGTACAATAGCAATTATCATTGACCTTCCAATGCACTTTTATTTTTGATAAATTCTAATGCAATGTAAATGATTTCTTATCCCATGAAGTTATTGTTCAGCAGCTTATTAAAAGGAGCAGCAAATAGCATTGTACTAAGGTTACCACATGGTATATATTAGAATGTGTGCCTTTTTGTTACAGCTTTTATCATAATATAAACAACATGAAAGCTAAAAATTGATTTATACTTTAGGATGTCTTCAGGCTTCTGAAACCTGAAACTTTAATCAGTCATTCTGATTTTCTAAAGCAGTTTGAACTAACAAATTAAGTGTACGTCAGGAGATGTAATTGAACTTTTTATTATATATTGTGTAAACATTTACAAATAGTAGCAGTAAAAGAATTCCAAAGCCTTTGTAAGGAGATGAGCAGCAGAAAGTTCTAGAATCTCCATTAAGTGGGAAAATCAATGGATTGTTCAATTTCTATGCTATTCAATCACTAGTTAAAATCTTAACACAGATCTAATGATCAAAGAAATGAAATTTTATCTTCATTAATTATCTACTTTGTAAAATTTCTGGAAGACCATTAGATGCGATTTCCTGATGCACTTCTGAGAATGATCCAAAGCTACTAGCTATATTGAATACTAGGCAATGAATCCTAACAGCACTGACATTTGCCTAAAGGTTACAGGTTTTATGCCTGGGATTAAATGTTGATGAAATGCCATTACATTTCTGATTATCTCCTGTATGTCTATTATTTCAATTTTAGTTAATATTTAGCAGAATACCATGTTTTTTGTAGAACATTTACAGTGGTTTTTTAAGAATTTTTGCTTATAAATATTCTAAGTGTAAAATAAAGTGTTTCTACTTGAACATCTAAACTAGGTACTACATCCAGTGTGCCATGTAAGGAATTTGATGCTTTGGAGTGCAGTATACATCCCCAATTCATCTCCCTCCACACCTGCTGATGACCACTGTGCACCTTATCCAGTTCCAAGGTCCATTCCTGAAGAACAGACGTTGGGAAGGTGAGCTTCAAACCGGGTATTTCAGTTAAGAATACAAAGTAGAATCATTACAAATTGTTATGATCAGTGGTATATATAATGATATCTATATGTACTATGTAATATTGCATGTTACATTTAGTCCGTATAGTTTGGTATGGTAAATCTGAGTTGTTTATTGACTGACTTCATGGGCAATGATTCACAATGACGTCTCATTTACAAACGCTTTTAAAATTCTACAGGAAGCTATTTTTCAAAAATCAGGTTAACCTTTTGACTCAGAAGTACAGATGCATATTCATTGTTTCAGCATAATAGTGGTATGTAAAATATGTCTGGGGAATGGGGAAGGAGAAAGGAAGAAAAATTCTGCTTTGTGGTAGCTGAAAGGAAGTACAGTAGCTAGTTTTCATTTAATTCAAATACTGACTTTTTATATACTGTAAAGAGTCAAATTAATCAATTGAGAAATATGAAATTGTCCTATCTCCAGTTTAATCTTGACACTTTTCTATGAAATAGTTATTGTTCTTTGTACAATAAATAGTTATTGTACATCAAAAAGCGCACAACTTGGATGTATTGTGGAAATGGTTGTGTTTGTAACTTAGATTTTACAGGTCTGCAATCATGAACAATTCTGCATTCCCATGTGCAAAAGATTATTTTGTTCTGTCAGTTGATAATAAATGAGTATCCCCAACAGATGCACCAAGTAGCCTGGGATAGAATACAGGCAAGAACTAATTTGAGAATATTTTATGGAACTATTTGAATGTTATTTAGCTATGTTTACACCAAACAGGAAGCAAGGAATATATTTGCAGTTGCTACTTTTTTTTTTAGCCTCTTTCCTCTTTGAGTAAAAATCCATTTCTTGTTGAGAACATGATTGTGTAAATCAAGAAATCATGAAGAGGACTAATTTATTGAAACATTTATTTGATAAAATGCATTTGTCTTAAACCGGATTTTTTTTTTGTGGTGTAGCTATAATCATCTATTCAATACTTTCGTCTACTTGCTTATCAAGATGCTGAAGTAAGATTGTACTAGGAAATGGAACTTTTCTCATTTTAAGTCCCCAGTATCAACATGAACTGCATCTAGTCTGACTGAGCACAGCTGTGTGTAGAATTAAGCTCCATTGACTCTGCCCCAAACTTGGAAAAGAATCAGCAATTCCACAAGTGCAATACTTTTTCCATTTCCCAAAGCAGGCCATTTACTGTTTCTCAGGTTATAAATTGTGCTGAATTAATAATGTGCAAATTAAGTTGATTGAATTGGATTTGAGCCTCTGTGTCAGAGATGAAAAAGCATTATATGATCTACTGTGCCATCCAGTTCCTTTTAACTTCTTAAACTCTATCCCACCTGTATCCTTAGTCTTTATTGTGAGCTACTATGTTTCCACATTTATGTTGTGCAAATGGAGCTAATATAGTTTACTATGGTATTACTGAATATCAGGAAAAAAATTGATGTGTAACCATATAAGCATGAGATTTCCTAATAAGTATATAAGAATTATCATGATCCATGTTCTTCACACAAAATAGAATTAATTTGGAACCCAAATCTAAGGAGTAACAGGCCAAATGGTCTGGTGTTCATTATCTTCCATTGAATTAAGTCCGTAGGCAAAACTACACCAATTCTATTTTCCTGCTTTGAAGCTGTTGAATCCCATTTGCCTAAGAATATCTTGATACCAATCATAGGTATACTTGATGGCTGAGCATCCACAAGCTCTGGAGAAGAAGATTCCAAACCTTCATAATCTACGAACTGAAGGATGTTTTCCTCATTTTAGTGCTAAATAACCAATCCATTATTGTCAGACTATGATATAGATTTCTGGACTGCTCAACCAGGGAGAAACTGTCTTTTGGCATCTCCCCTGTAAGCCCTCCAAGAACTTCCTGTAATTTCAAGGGGATCATCTCCCATTCTTCTAACCTGCAGAAAATTCTAATCTAAACTCTCCTCATTGCATACCCTCTTATGCCAGGAGTCAATATAGTGGACCTCCCTTGTACTGCTTCTGAGGAAGGTATTATTATTCCTTTTGATAAGGAAGCTAAAATGATAAACAGCTCTCCAGATTGGTCTCATCAAGTCCCCTTGTATTTGCAGCAAGATTTATTTGTTAGCCTCTTAGAATTTAGGTTAATGATATTGCCAATGGCTCACTGTGCCTGCTTGTTAATGTTTTGAAAGTTCCAATTGAAGTGGCATTCACACTTTTTTTTTTGGAGTAGTGGAGATGGGAACAGGCAAAGTTTACACTCTACTAATTGCATGGATGAAGGAAAATAGAGTTTTATATCCAAGTCTAAAAGCTGTATTCTTACTATTGTTTCTGTGGAAAACGTTCTTTTTTAAATTTTGCTCCTGAATTAGTCATATTCTTCATAAAAGCAGAAAAAAATTCTTAATAGCCATCCTGTCAAATCTTATTAACATTTAAAATATTTCAAATAATGCCACTTAGTCTTTTATGTTAACGTCTTCCTGACGAATCTGCAATGCATTCTTTTCAGTCTATGCCTCTCTTGAGTTGTGCCCAGAACTCCTCTTTGCAATGCCTTGATGGGTTCTGAGTAAGGCTCTGTAGAATGAAAATGTGAGCTCTGCTTTGTATTTCAGTTCATTTGAGATCATGACTAGGTTCCTTTACACTAGCTTTTAATGATTCTTGTACTTCTCAGTAATGCCTAATTTCTTATCTTCCAGGTAATATTCTATTTTTTTGGGCCCAAAGAGATGTTGATAACTTTACATGTTTGTTATAGTTTTATATTCTCTCATCTCCATATTCAGTGTCTTCAATAACTATATGCTATTTGTAAACTTAGATCTACAACTCTTCTTCATTTGTGTGAAAGTTGAACTTCCAGAATACATCACTGGAGAATATCATTTGTTGCTGTGCACTTCATTTAATATTTCACCTTTTGTACCTTTTGACTTACTAAATATTAAGTTATGACATTTTCTTTTTGGCAGGAGTGAAGAAAGATAACAAATAGATTACAGATGTTTGTATGCAAGGTGATCTTTAAATGCTAAATGTATTATTTCTATTCTGATATGTGCTAACCAATTGGATATGGTTTTTAAGGAGTCTGAATGGCACCAAAGTAATTAAATTCAGGTTTAATCTGGCTGGTAGAAGAGCAGGGTTGATGTATTTATTAGTGCTCTGTTTCTAACATCTTTCTTTTTGGAAACAGGTTACCAAAGACGAGATCATTTGACAACTTGACAACTGTTTGTGATAATCCTGGGCCTACGGCAAATAGACGCTCCAGTGATCCAAGCCTAAATGACAAATGGCAGGAGCATCGCAAGTCATTGGAACTTAATAGTGTTGGATTAGGGGGAATGATGGATGGGAATGGACTAGATGATTCCTTCAGCAATGAAGCACTGGAATTGGGAAAACTGGGAAAGAACCCATTAGGAGCTGAACTTTCTGTTGCTGCTGGTGTTGGGGAAGGTCAAATTGAGAATATTTTACAAGAAGCTTCTAAAGAGGATGGTGGGTTGGAGGAACAATCAAAGGATGTAACAGTAGAACTAAAACATGAAGTAAATGTATTCAGTAATGAAAGCGAGCTTGATACTGGCTTGAGTAATCAGTTGGTAACTTTTGTGACAGACTCTTCAGAAACTTTAGCAATTAATGAAATGGAAAATGCTGAACCTGATTCTCGACTTGTTACAAGCTCAGAAGAAGAGACACAGGAGGGCTTCTTGGAGTCTGTTAATCACATTCAAGTGCTACCTAGTGTAAGGGATGTTGCAGCTGATTGCCCATCAAGTTACACAAAACCATTTGTTGCAGCAGATAATTTTGTTGACCCGAACACTGAACCAGAAAGTCACTTTACTACAGCACAATCTTGCTTGCAGCACTTAATTGCTCCAGACAAGCTGGAGGAGAAGATATCTACTTTGGAAAGTTCTACAGAAACATTAACAGAAGATGGAGCAAAGCAGGATGTGCCACAAACCTACTCTAATAAACTTTATTTGAATACCAGGGCCAATGGTACCTTGGTACTTGTTACAGACTCTGATAGTTTTTCTCAACTTTTGCCTGAAAACCAGGGTACGGTAGTGAAATCAAAATCAACTGATACAAACAGGACTTCAGTTAAAAGCGTTCAGAGTACACAGCCTCCTCCTTGTGCCTTGTCGTTCAGTGAATGTAAGGATGGATTTACTCCCAATGGAGAAGTAAGCAATGAAAATACAGTAATTGAGAAAGCAATGGACTTTGGGAGTGGTGCTCAAAGAAATATTACAGCTAATGGACTTTGTATAAATGGAGATGAAGGAAGAGGGAAAATGGTGTTAAGTAGGCAAGTCTCTGCAGCTAGTTGCAGTTCACTGCAGTTTCCATCTGGCCATTTTAGAAACCCCCAGATCAGGTGGTCTCACTACTATTCTGGAAGACAGCAGCCAATAACAAGTCCAGATCAACCTACACGAAGCCACTTAGATGATGATGGACTGGCCACACATAATGACCTTATACAACAGCGACTTCGTCAGATGGAGACAGGGCATCAACAAGAAGTAGAAACTTTGAAAAAACAGGTACAAGAACTGTGGAGCAGGCTGGAATGCCAGCATTTTAGCAATTCATCTCTGCGTTTTAATGGAGACTTTAGTGATGAAGTGGTAAGTATAGGAAATTTCAGCTTTCATATATACTGATTGTTGGTGACACCTTTTTTTTCCACATGCAACTATTTTGTATTTTTTTTATTTTGTAACCAAGTTTACGCCTTTTTTTTATTTTCAATGTAATTATAATCATGAACACTTGCAGTTACACAGTATGGCTGATGTACTAGTCAAATTGTGTGATATCTATCTCGTAACTTATTTCAGACTCTTCATATTTTCAGTTACTTGCCAATGATTAGTTAGTAAAACAAAGGGTAGCATGAATCATAGAATTATGCATAGTTTATGACCCAAAAGGAGGCCATTTGACATTTTAAGTCTATGCTAGTTGACAAAGAATTACCCAACCTGTTTGCATCTTCCAGCCCCATGTTCATGGACCCACAGGTTGCAGCTTATTAAGTAGGCATCCAAGTACTTCTAAAATGTGATATCTCTGTGTCTGCCCTTCAGGCATTGAGTTCCCTATCCCCTCCATCCTTTGGGTGGAAAAATACTTCCTTATCTTTTAGTGAATTACTTTACATCGATGCCTTTTGATTTTTGACCTCACTGCCAAAGGAAATGGGTTCTATCTAAGCCCTTTGTAACCTTCATGCACCTAACTTAAGTCTCCCCTCGTTCTCCTCTTAAAGGAATCAGCCTTAGATTACCCAAATTTACATTGAAATTAGGATCTTGAGGAGAACTCTTGTTTTCCTCAAGATGTCATATTACAAAACTGCTGAAAAACATTACACATAAGCTACTGGTAAACAATGCCAAGTTGATTCAAGCAAGTAAATCAGCTCTTCTATTAGTGAGGGTTTTTTTTTAAAAGGCTACTGATCCCATTTTTTTAAATAGTGAATGATCTGAAATTTAATACAATTAATTGAATTCACTAAAGTTTATTGTTCTGAGCTTGACTTTTCAAATGGCAAGAAGCTGGATTTAAGTTGGTCACCATTTCTAGAGAACGGTGGACGGTTCAACGCAGACCGCAGTACATTGAAACTATTGTCTGAATGTTTCCCCAAGTGGAATTATTTCACATCATTGGAATTTCACCATTGAACAGCCTGAAGTCCCAATGTGTGTTTTTCACTTGCTGTTGTACGGTTTCAGTTTTGTAAAAGCAGCTTAGTGCATCTTTTAGAATGAATGGAACATTTTTTGAAAGTTTTTATGAATATAATGATTTAAATATTTGTACTTGGAAGTAATGGTAATTTGTGGTAACATTTTGATTGGATTATGTAAGAGATGGTGCAATATGTATTATAATTATTTTATTGGCTATGGGTAATTAAAAAAATACTAACAATTTTTAACTGATGTCCACCTGAAATGTTTGCAATAGTAGCAATATCTAATTATAATTTTGTAGCATGCTTTGCAACAAGCTAGCATAAACATTTG
>JARFYF010000046.1:17006979-17020612 GCA_030265395.1 Rhina ancylostomus
CACAAAAGCACTGACTATTTCTCCATGCAATGAGAAGGCACTGGTCAACCGTGACAGAACATTACCACTGGTGGAAGAAATTGACCAAAAGCAGTTTGGTATTATTGACCGCAAGGTTAAAAAGTTGATGGCGATACCCAAAGGGAATGCCGCATTGCACCGTGTGATGGAGGAAAGTTATTACCATCATATTTATCATACTGTGGCTATTGAGGGAAATACACTGACCCTTTCTGAGATCAGGCACATCATAGAAACAAGGTATGCCGTACCTGGGAAGAGCCTGGTGGAGCAGAACGAAGTTATTGGGGTTGATGCAGCCATGAAGTATCTCAATAAATCTCTGGTATCAAGAATTGGATCTGTTAATATAGATGATATTTTACAGATTCACAGAAGAGTTTTGGGATACGTTGATCCTGTAGAAGCTGGAAGATTTCGAACCAACCAAGTGTTCGTAGGCCATCACATTCCTCCCCATCCCAGAGACGTCAAGAAACAAATGCAAGAGCTTGTCCAGTGGTTGAATTCTGAAGAAGCCATGAGTCTACATCCTGTAGAATTTGCTGCCCTTGCACATTATAAACTTGTTTATATCCATCCATTTGTAGATGGGAATGGAAGGACGGCTCGATTGCTGATGAATCTTATATTAATGCAGGCAGGTTATCCACCTATCACAATCCGCAAGGAGCAGCGGGCAGAGTATTATACTGTATTAGATTTGGCCAATGAGGGAGATGTAAGGCCATTTATCCGCTTTATTGGAAAGTGCACAGAGATGACACTTGACTTACTGCTGATTGCAACAGCTGATCATTCTGTTGATAAAGGTTTACCTGAAGCTAATCCAAACCATTCAGATTATACACAAACCATCTTAGTTAAAAACTAATGGCTTGATTCTCCATAATTGGTATGATTATGAGGGTGAACTTTAGTTAAACTTGATTCCTTCGGATATTTGCTAAGTCTTTACTGTAGTGTTCTGTCTGTTCGGCTTTCAGGGAGGAAAGAAGAAAAAATCCCACAGCAACTTCACATGTTAGGAGTTCTGCTTGTTACTTTCTATTTGAAAACAGTGGACCCATACTCCACATCTCTCCCATTCTTGATTGGTACTATAAAGGAGAACATTTTTTAATAATGTGCCAGTGTAATATTTGCCCACAAATATTTTGCTGTTATATGAACAAATGAGTCTCATGTAATTTCAACAGCTAACTAAATTGGGCACATAATTTGGACAGGGGAAGGGTAAGGAAATAATTGATCCCAATTTTCTGGATTAGTTGAGGAAATGAGAATGTGAATTCCAGTACCTGTGGCTGGACAGCAGGTTTGTTATCCTGTCCCTTGGTACAGAAGAGCTCCTGACTTCACCTCTCTCCCAGCTTGGGACAGGTTAAATTACTATGAGTATTTTGAGAACATAAATTCAAGTTTAATATTTAGAGACAGTTTTTTTGGCAACATCCTTTTTAAACACCTTTTTATATGGGGAGCAAAATCAAACAGATTTTTCCAACCAGCATCATACTGCAAAGATTGCACCCTCTAGTGAAGCTGTTGTGAATGTTTTGATTCCCTTAAGTATTTGTCTTTGTTTTATGTTGTTGAAAGGTTGTTAAGTACAGTTCTAAAGAGGAACTCTAACTCTGTTAGATTTTATTCAACTGGTGGAATTACTGGAATTGGTTTCAGACAATTGGGCAGAGGCAAAGATCTGAATGAAAGATATCCTAAATTCATCAGTTGCTGTAGAAACTACAGTAATGTGCACTTTCTCGTCAGATTTAACTCCAAGATCTCACTTGAATAATCATATTCAAAGGAATCAATGTGGAACAAACCTTAGACCATAGTTGTTCTTCAAAGAGACTGAAATATTTAATGTGAATGGAAATTACACTTTGTATAAATGAACTATTTAAACAGGCTATTAAAATAGTGTATTTATAATATAAAATGTGAGAAATAAATTATACTGTTTATATCCTTTAGTATTATGTAAATGACTAGTATAGAAAAAGCACTCATCCAAGAGAGTTTAAGCTTCTGGTGTGTGTAAGCAACCAGAAGCTACAACTTTTTGAAATAAGTTGTGTAATCACTGCCTGCACATTCATAAACTGTTATTATCATGCTGCTGATCCAGCTTGTCCTACCCTGTTGAATAGTTCTATGTAAACAGTAAAAGGTCTTTCTGATGCTTAGCAAATCTAACAGAGTGAGCATCTCAGTCCAGAGTGTGTTACGTTCAAGCCAAACCCACATGATTGCACAAAAATGTTAAGTAATTGACTGAGCCAACCATTGCTTCCTCAAATACATATCACTATTGGGAGTGCAGCAAATTAAGTGTTTCTCCCTTCGGACATCCCCAAAGCACCTCAGTGTTTGAACTAAAGTCCATGCTATAAAGGTAGTAAAGCTGGTTTCTAATATTGTGTTCAGTAAGACCAAAGAAAGAACAATATGATTAGTAATGACTAGTTCAGTGAGGTTAGCTGAAGGGTGATCAGGCCTCGATCGTTTTCCCCAGTTCTACTTGAAAGAATATAGTACTACTGCAGCCAGGGAGAACCAGAACCAGATGGTCTTAAACTACTATTGACTCCTGTGGACCAGAATATTGAGCTTCCTTCTGATAAAGCTGAAAGTTTAATTTGACACAAAATCAGAAATAATGCCATTTCACTAGTTCACAAACTACTTATCCTTCTTGATCTGTATCTTGTTCCTGACAGATCACACCAACACACCTTAAACCTGGGAGATTTCCCTTTTAGCCAATGGTACACAACAATGCAATTATATAAAACATTTAATCAGAAGCAAAAAAAAACAGCCAGTAATATAAAAAGATGAGGTCAAAAGTAACATAAAATGGTCCCCAAATCCTACTACATACTTGTACAGTTTTAGGCAAAAAGGATGCAACTTAACTAACCAAGTAGCAGTTACAAAACACACCATACTGTAAATAAACATACAAGCCAACCTCTATAAATACAATAGAGCAACTGCTTAAAAATTCTGGAGGCAAAAGAGCAGTGAGAGCTTCAATCAAATATATTTAACACTTGTCAAACTTCCTTTAAAAAATTAGATTATTTACAGTTCAATGCTCATCAGAATTTCTGTCCATGCTTGAGGATGTGAAATGGTTTTCTGAAAAGGCAGTTCACATTTTTTTTTCTAGATTCTCAGCATTTAAACACTAAATGCTGTTATCACAGTTATTTCTTCAACAACATCTTTGCAAAGTCTGCATTTGTCATTTTTTTCATCTCTGCTCCTAGAGAGGAATCACCCTTCGCGTTACCATCCTGATCTCTCAACGTCCCATTCTCAGTACTTGTTCCTGGTGCAGGCAAGCGCTGTAAAGCACGAGGTACGAGTGCAAGCTGTGTCCGGCCTTTCCCCCTCCTTGTCAAATTGAAAAAGAACTCACATGAATCAACAAATCCAATTTTCCTCCCAAATCTATACTGAAAGGATGATCTATTCTACAATTGCTACAACTCTTTTAAGTCAAGATTTGCGTTTGGTCCACTTACCACATTTGAATGGAGCCACTCCACTTTTTGCTCTATTTTCTATGCTTTCTTTTCCAGTCACTCAAACATAAATCTTACTTTCCATCTTCCCACACGTAAACTATTACCTCAAATTATCTGCTGTCCCTAACCAAAACCTGGCAAATAGGTCAAACAAACGGAGTTAATTCCTCACCACAATGTTTATTCATAGCCTTTTCTCCGAGAGCAGTGCTCAAGCTTGCTGATAGCCCACAAAACATCACAATATTCAAGTTCCCAGACATTTTCTACCATGATTTCAATGAAATTTGTATTGATCCTTTGCTTCTCACTTGTTGGTCATGTTGTTGGAATGTTGCTCATTCAACCTGAATATCTCGTCACACTGAACTTATAAAAAACCTGGCTAGACATCCCTTCCAAGTGACAATGACCAATAAGTTCTCCAGTGAAGAATGTTTCCTCGCCTGCCTCTAAATCATTCCCATGCTGCAGCAAACTGCAACTTCCCCAAGATATCCTCCTCTCAATTAAGTACAATTTATAAACAATACTTTCCTGATCACTATTCTGCGAATAGCAATCTTCAAATCCATCCTTGTACATTTATAATGACAATATTATCCACTCCTAAACAGCTCAAGACACATTGCTATAAATATCTGCATAAAAGGAGTATCTTGTCCAAGAATCCTACTGAACAGTTTAACATCAATTCAGAAGAACCAATAACCTGAAAGCTAGAGCTAGCCAATCCAAAGTAATTATTGAACACTCCGACACATAAACAGAATATAAATATATATCCCCCTTCCAGTTGCTGAGTTTGCAGTAATTGAAAAAGTCAAAATTGACACTAATAAACTTGTTAGGTAAGGGTGGGAGAACCAAGGGAGGTAGATGGAATTGAGGTACAAATCACCCATGATCTACTGAATGGCACTACAGTGTTGAGCTACTGTAAGATGCACAAATGTTTCTATGTAGGCAAATCAGAATTCTCTCCTGTAAGGATTGGGTCAACCTCAAAACTGTAAAGATAATTTTACAAACTAGACATCACCATTCTTAACGACATAAAGGCTCCATCACATTCAAGACACACTGACAAGAAGAAATGCATAGATGCCTAATAAAACCACTCAAATGGTCAGATATCTGATTTGCAACTCTGCCAACTCAAAGGTAAGAGTAAATAAAGTTGAACTACATGACAAAAAGGAGCCTAAATTAAGATACAATATTCATATGATTATTGTCCAAGATAAATCTCTAGAATATTTGACCACCATGGGAGAGGTAATTCCCTCATCTCTCAATCCAACTGAATCATCCATGTTTTACACTTACGCTCCATGTAGCTGCCGAGGAAGCAATGAGCCTGAAGTCCTGCCAGTATCAATTTTAGTAGTCTGTTTTCTCTGTGGAGGATTACTGATGGCCACACTGATCGTGTGATCTTTAAGTACGGTTCCATCCAACTTAAGAACTGCCTGAGAGGCTTGTGTTTCATTTTCAAATTCAACATATGCCAGACCCTGAAACAAAAATCAATTTGAATTTCACTTAATCTCAAGAAATCTCAAAGTAAATAAGCCAATAGAACCCAATTCACTTTTGAGTTCTTAATGCATCAATTAATATGCACTTGGTGAAATACTAATATCTAGAGGTTGCCAAGGTGGACTGAAAAACGACCTTCACAGATCCTCTACATTGACTTAGTTGACATGCCAAGATTAATAACATGAGATTTTTCATTTTCTGTCTTCCTGTTCCCTAGAAGGAAATTAATCTTTATGCTTAAAGATTACTTGTTCCTGGCAATGCACGTTTCTCTACATGGAATGAGACCGGATGACACAAAAGCCTGTCATGCCAGTAAAGAGAGTGTGCTGGAGGTTTGGTAACTACAGCTAATCTTTCTGGAGATAAAAATGTAAAAAGATGAATGAGGGAAGAAAGGAAAAAGTGGAAAGCAATGCTGGAACGGTGTAATATAAAACACCGCAGCTGCTGAAATCTGAAATAAAAGAAAATGCTATAAACACCCAGCACGCCAGGGAACACCTGCAGAGAGAAAAGTGGAGTTAAATTACATTCCTGTTCTGATATAATCTAGGAAGGCTGGCTTGATGGCTCTCCAGAGCCACAGTGGGACATGCACTTCCTTCCCAGAAATTTGGCTGCACTACACTTCCAATAGAGTGTTTCAGTAACAGTTTCAATGGAAGTCTAAGGAGCTGACCTCTTCTGCATTCAGTATGGAAAGTATGGAATCTTTAAACTTTCAATGCAGGACTAAAAAAGTTCACAAACAACAAAAGCCAGTGAAAAGTGCACAAGATGTACCAAGGGCATGGAAGGACACTTTCATACCTGCAATTTGTGGATTTTAGACAAAGTACTTGCAAAATCTGTTCTTCAGACTGGAAGTTACTCAGTACTTAAAAATCAGAAAATACTCTGGCTTCACATATGAACATTGCACACTACCTTCTTAATCAGCTACTGCACAAGAGTTTGTACCTTTGGCTTTCCAGAGCGGTTAGTGACGAGACGAATCTCCTTCAGGGTTCCGTGCTCTTTGCAGATGTCCTCCAGGTCCTCTCTGGTGCAGGAGAAAGGCAAACCTGATATAAAAATCTTGTGTTTTTCCAAACTGGTACTGTACCTAAACACCTGAGAAGTGAAAAATACTAAGGCTTAATAGTGTGAAAAATTAGTTCCTTAATAAAGTTCTATTCACTGCAGTAAAAGACTAGACTCTTACTGTTACCTCCCATGGTGGCATTTTTCTCATTTGGTACCAGAATAGGAAATAATCAGGATTTGTGACAGAAAAGAGGGAAAATGAGAGTACATTGTTTTATCTTTGTATTACAAAGGTTTTTGAGAGGAATGAAGGAAACATTGCAGGAAGGCTTGAATTCAAAAACATGCCAGAATTGCATGTCATGCTTCTTGTTAAACAGTGTTTTGATATGATTGCAAATAGATACCAAAAGTGCTACCTTAAATTCTGGATTCTTTGCTTTGTCGACACAAGGTGAGACAAACATTGGTCGGCCTTCCAACTCCTGCCGGTCCAGCTTTAAGGCGTTTGCAGCTGCCGCCTTCTCTTTAAACTCTACATAACAATATCCTCGAAAATGTCCCCTGTTAGTGTAAACAGCGCGGATGTCTGCGATCTGGCCAAAGCTTTCAAATATCTCCTTCATCCTCTCGTCAGGATTAGGCATCGAGTACGCAAGATTGCTGACAAACACAGTGAGGTCATCCTTGCTATTATCATGAAGAACTCTGTTCCTTGTGGCAGCTCCTGCCTTTTGCTTTTGTTGTGCTGGAGTTTCTACAGTCTCTACATTGCTTTTACGACCAAACAGGCCACATTCTGTTGCCATAGCTTCCTCGGTTTCTTCCAGTTCCCCCGATCGAGGTTTTTTATTTGGTTTATCTGAAATTCAAAAAGCAATCATTAGAAATCTCATCTTCTCACCATTAATGGAGCAGGAGAATAGGAAGAGAACTGAAGTAACAGAAGGCACCTGGCCAAGTCAGAATGCAAGCCTACAAGTGGTAAAAACCAGACAGTGTTAACTCAGTAGCTTTGACCTTCCTATTGCATATTACCACAGCAGCTTCAACCTTCAACTTCAATAATAAAGAGATGGACCACAGAACGAAAGAAGGATTAGTGAAGGTAACACAGCTGCTCTTAAGAAGACAAGAATTTTTTGCCTTCAGAATAAAGTGAGTTCTCCTCAAGCTGACAAAAGAGGTGGGATTCTTTTTCTTAATATAGAAAAATTTCCAGCTATTTTCCTATTTCCCAAATTATTGTACAGTTTTCTTTTTGATCTCATGTTATTTGTGGTTGAACAAGTATATAAAATATAAAGCATTATCTTATAAAGCAAAAGTATCACATGAAAAATTGGTTAGAATTACAGTTATATCTCAAAACCTCGTGTCCAGCATGAAGTAGAAATAACAAAAAGCTGCTAGAGATCAGTGAGAAATTATCAAGAACTATAACCAGGTAATTGGTGAAGAGAACATCAACATATTGAACCAACTGAATCGTTCAGAATCACATTTCTTCTTTAATCCCAAATGCCTAAAGTAAGGGTCTTTGATGCCTAAAGATGCCTACATAAATGCCTAAAGCAAAGGAAAAGGTCAGGGAAAAAAATTTGTTCATAATTTAATTCAGAAATGAATGTTTCAAAGACTTCAGATGACATATATGGGTTACCCTTGTCATCAGCCATATTTTTCTGATGGTCATAACATCAGCCATTCTAATCAAGAGCAACTGCCAGAGTGTGTGATGCTGAGGCAAAACCACAGCTTACCCCTCTGGGTATCACATCTTCTCTTTTCCAGAAAACCTGCAATACTTAACAACTTTCCAAACCAGATTCCCACTTTCCATGAGTGACTTCACCTCGGAAATGTAGTTGTTCTATACACGCAGGCACAACACGCAAAGTGCTGGAAGAACTCAGCAGGTCAGGCAGCATCTATGGAGGGAAATGGACAGTTGACTGATAAGTTCCTTCAGCATTTTGTGTATCACTGCAAGGTATCTTGCTTAGATTCAATAGCAAGATGTTGTGATTTGGAATCCATTATCTAAAAGATTGCTGGAACCTGACACAAGAAAACAAAATATTCAAAAGAAGATTGGATGAATTTTTAATGGGGTAAGTATTCAAGGTTATGAGTAAAGAACAGAGGAATAGGACAAATTGGTCAGGTGTACCAAACAGCTGGTACAGGAACTGTGGGCCAACAGCCTTCCTCTGAGGCACACAATGATTGTATGATTATACCATGTGCATTTATGTGTGGAATTCATATTTGAATAGCAGCTCCCAACTTGCCCTTCCTTCTGTTCTTTCTGTTATAGTTTTTCATTTACTCTTTGGATTTTCTTCTCTCGAGGGCAAATAGTTTCAGGAACATATTATGTTTAATTTATCAGGCATCCCTACCATAGTAATTTCAAACTTTCCAAGGATATCAATGTACTAAAAATAAGTGTTTCTTTATTTGGTGCATATTTCAGGAAGATTTTTGTAAATGTAAACTTTCTGAATTTCAGTGACAATTTTATCAGATTAGAAGTTCACCCCTACAACCTCTGGGTGATTTTGTTTTTCTCACCTGTTCTCTCATCCTTTTACCAATTTCTTATAATCCATATCTCTTGACTTTTGAACAATGTACTCAAAGAGGTAGGTCCTTCCTCTTTACTCTACCTCGGCGTCCCAATTTTATACACCTCAATTAACTCCCCAGTCAGTCTCCTCTCTTCCAAAGAAAAACAATCCCAATTTATCAAGTCTTTCCTCAGACTTGATAAATTGGGATTCTAGTTTCCTGTAAATCTTCTCTGCACCTTCCCCAGCATACTACATGTTTTCTGCAATGTACTGACCAGATCTCTGTGCAGTAACCAAACTGGAGTACAAATCTTCTGGGTCTTTAGCTGGCCTTTGGCAATAGTCTCCACCTTTACAATGCAAGTATTTTCTGATAGTAATAAAACAGACGGTGCTGAAAACACTCAACAGGACAGTCTGTATCTGAAGAAAGAGATATAGACAATGTTTAAGGTCAACAACTCTTCATCAGAACTGGGAAAATTACGAAATGAGATAGATTTATGTTGCAGACAAAGTGAATGAGAGATGGATAGAACAATGGGAATGTACCTGATAGGGCGAGAACACGATCGCATGGGTTGCCCATCCTATCAGAGATATTCCCTCTGTCCTATCCATCCCTTCCTCCCTCACCATCCCTGCAACCTAAAACTAACTTGTTTTCTCACTTTCCCAGTTCTGATGAAAGTTTTAATGTTAACTCCGCTTCTCCAATAATGTTACATGATGGTTTCCTGCATTTTCTGTTTTTATTTCGAATTTCAAGCATCTGTAGTTTTTGATTTTTGATTACTGTCTTGGGTGTAATTGAGTAAAGATTTATTCTTTCAGGACATTGAGGATGATTTTTCTATATTCCCATTGTAGACATCCCTGACAAGTGGGCTATCCCATCTTCTATAGTGAAATAGTTGCATTTTCCATTCTTGGACATTTAAATGAATTATTTTCCAAAGCATATCTACTTGTTTTAATTCAGTGTTTTCTGCAGCTGTTCATCATCTATTAGCTGTAATGTAAAATCTTTTCTCTTGCTACCAATGTCAGCCAGGAGAAAGCATCTATATTTATCTTTCACATGGAAGACTGATACTCAATGGTGTGGTCATGAGGGGTAACAGAATTACTCTAATGAATTCCACACGGCATTGGAATTTTTGAATGGCTAATGAAAGTTTGTGATATGTAACTAAAGCTAAAATCTAATAGAAACTGGTGAAATTTCTTCTCTCCAAAAATGATTGATAGTGCTTCTTTCTCCATCTGCAAATAATTCCATCTACTTTTAATGTGCGAGATGCAAATTCCATTGGCTTCTATGGGATATTATCCAAGCTGCATAAGCTCAGTGGCCACTCCTCAGTCTGAGGCATTACATATGAGCTTTATTGTCCTTGTCATGTCATTAGTACCAATAAGGTCCCACTACTTATACTCGATCTGCATTGAGCATAAGTGACATCCCCAACAGGAAATTTTGGGGAACAGGAAGCTGGAAACATTGGTTCTGTACTCACTGATGATCTTGATGACCTTTTTCCATTCTTCTGAAGCCGTTGGTGTGATGAAGTTACCACCATCCCTATCCAGTGAAAATCTAGAGTTATATTGAACTAGAGTCACAGAGTCATGCAGCATGGAAACAGGCCCCTTGGCCCAATTTGTCCATGCCAACTGCTTTGTCCAGCGAGTTAGATCCATCTTCCCGCATTTGGCCCATAGCTCTCTAAACCTTTCCCATCCATGTACTTATCCAGATGGCTTTTGAATGTTGATAATATGCCTGCCTCAAACACTATATTTGGCAGCTCATTCCATACATGCACTACCCTTTGCGTGAGGAAGCTGCCCCGATGTTCCTTTTAAATTTCTTGCCTGATCTTAAGCCTATGCCCTCTTGTTTGTAACACCCCCTCCCTGGGAAAAAGACTGTGCTTTCACCCTGTCTATGCCCCTCATGATCTTACATACCACAAATTTTTTTGTACTCTACCACATTTTCTGCCACTGCCTTTGCAATGGCTTTGACTTTGTCCTTGATTAATGTTAAACCACTGGAATCCACATTTAATTCAAACCAAACAACATCTGGTTGGACAAAAGTACATTTACTTAATTTGAGTTTGACATTAGACAGTTGAGAAACTCTTCTGAGATGTTTAGAAGTTAGTGACAACCATATGGATTGTGTCCATTGTTGAATGGAAATTGGCATGGGTCCTCTGGACAACACCATGAATGTAGGAATTTTCATGGACATGAAAAGTTCCAGGTCTCTTTTCTGCTGGTAGAATCCTTTTTCTTGAAGTGGAATCTGTAGCCAACTTTTCACAACAGGGAAGAAAAATTCTGGAAATCCTCTCACAAAAATTAAGGATGTTGAATCAATTGAATATGTTTAAAATTGAGAGAATATGTTTAAAATTGAAGAAGGATCTCAATGCATGTGAAGAAATATTTTTGGGATACCAATCAGTCACATAGGAAGGGATATAGTAGGTGGTCCAAGTAAGCAGCTCTAAGTAAAATTCCACAATGATTTATTAAAAATAGTTGTGCTTCAATCCTTATTTAGTCCTTCATTGCCTTTACTTCCTATAAATAAACAATGGATGAATAAATAGAAACATTCAAAAATGTAAGTTTGCAAGAAGTGGCAGCAATGATACTTGAATGTTGTTTTAAATAGCTTTCATACTATTCAATATTATGGCACACTTTTGCACATTGCAAACCAGAAAGTTATTGGAACTGCACTGATATCCTATGGGGTCATCAAGTACAATTCAGTCATTTTTGCCATGTTATACAATAGGGAATAAATAAATCAAGAATTTAGTTTACATCCTTTGATGCATCTGATACATGTGGTGACAGCCACAGCTGTGCCTTGTATGGGAAACATAAATAAGGACAAGACACTATGAACATTCAGTAAAATGGCTTGTGGGGAAGTGGACAGTATGCAATCAGCAGGCTATTTTATTAAGTTAGAAGAAACTAATTTGTCAGGCTGGTCTATACAGCTTAACAATAGTGACACAATTTACCTTTGATAATGTAATACAAACACTGGTATTCATCCAGTACCTATTTTCTGGCTATGTCATAGTGCCAGAGGGATTGCAATATTGCAAAAACCACATAAGGTCAACCAACCATGGTATATGCATTTCTAACTTCACAAAGTTTCTTCAAAGGAGAAGGAAACAAATAAAGTTTATCAGAGAGTAGCCTCACCATTTATCTCTTTGCATGTTACATAAATTTCAGGCACCATGGAAGGATTGAAGGAAAATGTTATCATATTCCATTGGCTGATTCTGTGTCCTTTCATTCTTCAATAACCTTCTCATTGTCCCATAGGCTAAAACACATCAAAAGTTCAAGAATCATAACTTATGGACAATGCATCAGAATGCTTCATCACAATCCCTGGGTACAACCTAAGCTACTGGCAGGACAGAGCCACCAGCAGTGGGGGTACAGTGGATTATTGGTGGGAAGGAATAACGCTTGGAATCTCCAGCATTGACTCCATATCACATGAAATCTCAAGGCTTTAGGCCAAACATGAACAAGGAAAACTCCACCTGATTCCCACCTACTGATGAATCAGTGCTCCCTTGTGCTGAAATTGTCAGTTTAACTCCTACCTCAGGGTGCTCCTCAAGTATGGTCACTGTGTTGAGTCCCCTTCGCAAGTCATTACACAAAGGGGAGCTCTTGCTTTGGGGTGAAGAACAGCAGAGGGTATGTGAGAATGCTGAGCAAAATCTAGTCATGAATACTTCTTTGATAATTATGACTTGTGGATACCATGGTGACTGCAGCTGCTGCTTTCAAAAATGGGCTGAGTGCAGTTTTTATCGACATATTGGAATCAGGGCATGAGCTACCCCATGTGTACGTTTCCCACACACTCACCTCCATTGAGATAACCTTTGCATAAATTAAAAAAGAGGATCTTCCCATCATTTCTGGCTGGCAGGCATTTCACGCTGGTCTTGGAACATTACTATCAGTGATCATTTTAGGCCAAAGTCGGCCATTCCAGCAGTGACCGGTGGTGTGACTGAAGGAATGTCCTCTTCTTTTCCTTTGTTCCAACAGAATCCAAGGAACAACTGGAAATGCAGACAGGAAAGATATGGAAAGGAAGAATAGTGCATTAAATGAAAAGGAGGCAGTCCTGAATCAAAATATGCCAAGGAATAGACTTTGGTTGGAATATCATTTCCTTCTGGTCTTATTTTCCCTGCTTCTTTTCCAAAGCATTTGTTTTACTTCACTGAATAAGGGCCTTGTTCCCTCAGCGCTCTTTTATATAGCTAAAAAGAACATTAAAAGGTTGCAATTGACTGAATTATAGCCATTCATCAAAGAGAGGCTAAAATGCACCAACAAAAAAACTTGTGGAAAATTGATTATGCATCGAAAGGGAAGTATTGGTATTGGTTTATTATTGTCACTTGTACCAAAGTACAGTGAAAAACTTGTCGTGCATACTGTTTGTTCAGATCAATTCATTACACAGTGCATTGAGGTAGTACAGGGCAAAAACAATAACAAAATATAGAGTACAAACTACTTTCCAAACTTGAACTATTACCCTGAACTGTGAATGGAATACTTGGAAAGGTTCAGTTAAGCAAATTATTTGAAATAGAATTGTGGATCTTAAATCCACATAAAGCAAACTACAAAGACACATGATGTTGGTTAGCTATGGTTGGTGGGAAAACGATGACAGTAAACAACACATTTTTAAGCATTAATACACAGATTTGAAACAATAAGATATTTATCAGTCACATGTATTTAGAAACACACAGTGAAACACATCTTTTTGCATTACTGAGAATGTTCTGGGGGCAGCCTGCTAGTGTTGCCACTCTTCCAGCACCAACATAG
>JARFYF010000046.1:17028056-17041006 GCA_030265395.1 Rhina ancylostomus
ACACACAAACCTTTTCTAAAGTTGATAAATTATCCATCTCTCCTCTCCCTTTTAAACATGTTTTACACTGCAATCCTATATTTTAAGGCTAAACAGTATTTATGTAAAATACAGCAAAAACAAATCAAATGAGTGACTGTACTCGCCATCACATGAAGTACCAAATCTTCAAAGAGGATGTTGCTATTAATCAGCCTATATCTGCACTGCCCTTATATATAAATGTAAATAAACTAAAAATATCTTTTTGCACTTATTTTGTATAACACTTGAAATAAAATTCACTGTTTGAGCTTATTTTCATAAAAACAAAACAACCCTATGTAGGCCATGCATAGACTTTTATGCATAGCTAGTCTGGGCTAGGCTACCACTTACACTAAAATCACTCAATACTAAATGCAAAATTTTCTTTTCAACATGTTTCAGCTTTGTACTTTGCCAGGGTATCCAATATACTGGAGAGATGGGAGAAATTTTAAGAAACACAATTGGATCCAACTACCGCTTGTAAACGCAGGAAGGACCGAGGGCGAGCTGCTGTGCTGTGCCCTGACGGGAGACAGCACGTGAACAAAATCGCATCGGAATCCAACACACCAAATTCAAATTTATACTTTTCAAAAGTTTTAGGGACTTTCGAAAGTCCTCTGACAGTCCAGAATTCCCTCAGTAAGGAATTAATTTGTTCAAGTCAGTGTAAGGCTTGAACATAAATTTTTCTCACTCAATGACAAGAATGCTACCAAGCCCAGGGAGCATTTCAATCTTGACAAAAGGGTGATTAACCACACAGCCTCAAAATTCCTTTTTCCTCTCCAATTTTTCTGCTTTTCTCTCCTGAAGACTTCACTAGGTTCACTAGTTTTAGCAGCCAGCCTTCTCTCATTTATACATGGGTCTTTATCAGAAAGAGATTGACCACAGGCTACTTGAGATCAGTTCCCCCAAAGAATAATTTAAGAATTTTAAGTTCATTCTCATGGGCTTGATAATTGTACAGTAGAATGCTATGTGAGTACAGCAGTGCCTGAAAGGATGGGAGAGGCAGAAACCCTCATCACATTGATAAAGTACTTAGATGTCTTCTTGAAAAGCTGTGACCTGCAGGGCCTGGTCCAAATTCTGGAAGGTGGGCTTGGGTTGAACAGCTCCTTTCACACCAACTTGAACACAATGGGCAAAATGGTCTCATGTTGGAAGTTGTCCTTGATTCTAGTATTCATAGTGTCCACACAACACATCAGTAGGGTAAAACTAACCTGTCTCACAACGGTCTAAACCCAGCTCACATTCCCCATTAGTGGGTGAATAATCCAAAGCTTGGTGAATTTTGCTTCACAATGATAGGAACACACACACACTTTCCATCCAAAATCTGGACAATGATCATAAATTTTCTTACACCATGGGCATTGTGAAATTTCCAAAGATAGAACAGGCACCTGGCAGTTTCAGCCTAAGTGACTGAATGCCAGTATGTATTGCATTTCGTGATGTTTTCTTTAAGAATGAGAATGTTCAGGGTTATGGAAGTCAGGACGTATTTAAAATCTGTCAATTTGTTTGAGACTATCAGATGAATCGAAACCCTCTCAAAAAGCTTTCCACACCTATAGGATCGGACAATAATACCCTCATATTCCTGAGATCAGTTTTTTTTCCATCTTAATCCCATTAAGGGCAGAAAGTATTGTTTTCCATAATATCTACTGACAAGACATGGTTGCACTCAATACCTCAGGAGCCATCACTGCCAGGAAGCAGAATGGCAAAAAAATAATCTGAGCAAAGTGCTAATATCAGCAAGAGATTTCACAGAGGTCATCATTTACTGGGATTCCAAGGGAACATTTAAGAGTCCCTAGGCCTGAAACATTTGGAAGAATGTCAGTATTTTCAGATATCCTTCAATGACCATGTACCAGTCTGAAAAATAGTACCTTACAAATGTCAGTACTAAAGTATATAATTTCATTTTACTTTTCTTTGTATCCAGGTAACTATCATACATGAGCAGTTTTAACACCCACACTGCAACATTGCATTCCCTCTCTTCAGTCACATAACATATTGCCAAGGTCTCGGTACTCTATCTATCAATTTAACACTATATGCTCACATACCCTCTACCCTTTCAAAGGTCAGCAGCACATCACAGACATGCTCAGGATAGTCAGTAGTACATTGTACTGCTCGATGCAAAGCCTTCCTGCAGTGCTGGGGGTCACCATGAGCTCTGTAAGAGAATGACATTCAAATAAAAAATACATCAAATTGCTTCTTAACATACACAGGTGCAGATATAAAGGGTAACAATTATAGCACTTCTGATGGAATCCACAGATCCAATAATACTGAATTTGGTTCGAATACATGTTTTCCAATCTCAGAATTGTGATCCCTATCACAGTTCTGAGATTCTATCCCTTTGGTGAGAATGATTTTTAACATCTTATTTTTAATAACTCGTTCTTCATTCAACTTTATTCTTTATTAACCTTGACTGATCCCAAGCTATTTTATTTTATCTCTACACATTATCTGACTTTTACTCTCATTTTTGAAAAATATGTTCTTTCTACTAACCCCAACTAACACGTCCAGCTACACCTCATCTCTTTTACTGGATTAGAATCTTTTCCAAGGTCCCCTTTATCCTTTCTGCAAGGTCTGGTTTTCACACAGTTCAGATGCAATAGTATTCGAAGGATGGACACCTGGACAGAATCGTGGAAGAGTCCCAATGCCAGTGCACATCAGCAACAGCTGTATCAACTAATGCCTTCAGGAGAGGATGGAAATTAATTAAATCAAATAAAAATAAATTGCTGCTTGATTGGGCTACTATTCTTACCGCTCCAAATTGAAATACTCCAGCCACATGTTGGCATACTTTGCATTTCCTTTGGTCATGATTCTATCCCAGAGTTCCCGAGCTTTCTGCATGTTTTTACAAAGTCTTGCCTATAAAGAATTAAAAAAAAGAGGCAAACAATGATCATTATACAGTTCAACTTCCAGTGATGTGGCAAAGTTGTTTCCCTTGGTGGGTGAGACCAAGACTAGAGGGAGCCTTAGAATTAGAGGGTACCCATTTAGAACAGAAATGAGAAGAAATTTCTTTAGCCAGAGGGTTGTGGACTTATGGAATTTGTTGCCACATACAGCTGCGGAGGCCTTATCATTGGGGGCGTTTAAGGAGGAGATTGATGGCTATCTAATTAGTCAAGGTGTCAAGGGATATGGGGAAAAGGCTGGGAATTGGGGCTAGATGGGAATAGTTTAGCTCATGGTGAGGTAGTGGAGCAGACTCGATGGGCCAAATGGCCTACTTCTCCTCCTTTGTCTTGTGATCTTATGATCAAGCACATACTATAAACCCTCATCTCTAGTACTGTAGAGCAGCATGTCATTCTTAGCGCAGAATAGTTAACCTTATTATCAGGAATATATGATGCAAACCATACTTTCTCACTAATTTCTAGGCACATACAGGGCACACTTCCTCTGTACCCAGGAATATATAAAGCAGCTTTATCCTCAGTGGCACACAGTGCAAGCCATATTTCTCTATATTCTTACATTACCAATGTCCCCTCCATCAACCTATCTCCAATATTTTTCATAGCAACACAAAATGTCTAACATATCAAGAAATCCTTTTTGCAACTTAAACAATAGAACCAGTGGATGAAGTCAGTAACTAGGTTGGTAATAATGAGAATTTTGAATGTACAGATAAGAAACAAAAAAGTTGGATAATTTGTGTCCTTGATGATTCTTCAAGAAACTTTGGTATTTATTTGAGGAATATTTAGTTTGGATAGAATATTCAAATTACTGTCAGCTTGGAATTTTCAGAGATAAATCAGGTTATACAAGGTCAACAGCTGCCAAAGCTCAAAGTGAAAAGAAGGTTGAAAGTAAAGGTGAAGGTTTACTATAAGACAAAAGATTTGGTCTAGATATTTTTATTTTGGGAAGCTGGTCTAGTACATTTACTATACACTTACAAGTTCACTTGACTGCTACGCTCTGAAACATGACTGACGTTCTGATAATTTTTGAAGTGAGAAAAGTCCTTTGCAACACAACAGATCCAGTAGAGGTCCAGTAGCCAAAGGCATTTTTAAAGCAAAATTATGTTTATCACACTAGATATATTGACAGAACTAATGAAGGTAATTGTGATATTGTGAATGGATAGAACCCATCTTATCAGTTCATCTAAAAGAAAATGTTAAAAAGATTCAAAATGTTTGCACTTTTGGGAAGAAGCTGCCTTATCAATGTTTCAGCTCCTGATATAACAAGGAACTGATTAACATGGAACACAAGTCCTTCTTATGCAAACAGCTGTAAAATATTTGACCAAGTATAGCCATGCAAATAAATGACAAAACAACCAGACCTGTTTGCATATATTCAAACCCAAGGTAACAAGACTGACTTCCAAGAACAATCTACAAATATTTCTATGGATGATGCACTTTTGTTACTGGGACCAGAATAAGAGCAATTCACTAAAATATCATAGATTTGAGGAGCAGCAAAATATGAGGTGGTTGTGCATTGTAAGTAAGCAGTCTTGTAGAAAGACGATGACTTTTAGCACAAGCAACCTGACAGATGAGTGAAAATAGAAGATACATAAAACTCATTATGGGCTAAGATCCTTGTGCAGCTAGTACTGACACATATGGAATTAAGTAGATGGAACCACTTTCCAACAACTTTCTAACATTGCAATCCAGTTATTGAAGGATATAGTCTCTGTCCTAATGCCACACAGAGATCACCAACTCACTGGGAAGACAACTGAAACCCAGAAGGATCTTTCAGATATACTGCATAAAATGGTTGACTATCCCTCATACACAAAGGTTTTAAAGATTAACTAATAATACAGATACTAAGAGTAAAAAGAAAATCTTGATCAAAGTATTTCATATACCAGAAAATTGATATCCTGAAAAATTAACTTGAAATGGTCATTTAAGCAACACAATGAACAGATGAATAAGAGACTTCTCCAATTTGTCTGTAACATACGTTACTGCCTATAACAGATTTCCCATTCTCTCAATTGTTTCCAGAGGACAAAACAAATATTGACCAACCAGAATTAATTCAGAAATCATTTAGCTGCCTTTATGAAGAATTTCAAAGAAAGTAGATATACCACAATGTATCACTGTGACATTCTTAAAAAAAGGCACATGTGGACAAATGCTTTGCATTTCTTCTTTATAGTTGAAGCTACGTTCTAGGGTTGTTTTGCTGGCTTCTCAATTGTTTTTTATTGTTTGACATATTTTCTCAAAATCCCCCAGATTCTGCTTGTAACCTTACCTCAATTCTTGCCCAATTCTGTAAAATTGTACACGAGGGGTCCCCACTCTCACTGAATCCTGCAGGAAGTCCAGAAGTTACTTCAGTTTTAATTGGTCACCAATCAAAATATTGTGTAAAAGACTGAAAACAATTCTTCTAAAGAAAATATTGAATGACTTCTCAAACTAAGGAAAAATACTGGATGGAATTACCAACCCAACCAGCCTTATTCTGCCTGTTACGATTAAACTAGGTATAGGTAACAACTGGTCAAATATCACCTGAAGTATATAGTGGAAAAAAATCAACTTGTTTAACTGAAAGGACGAGGGTGTCCACAATTAATTAGTGCTGAAATGTGACATACATAATTAATATATTTACCAAAAGTGAAGCAGAATATCATTCATTGAGCAAGGAACTTGCACTATTATTAAGCACTACAGCACATCTGTAATAAATACTCTACAAAGAGTTAGTGACCTACAACAATCTATTTTTCCTACTAATCAGTAATCAAATGAGCACAACTCTCTCTCAAAGCTTTCCTATAATTGAAACTTATCTGTTCCTCTAAAGAGAGGCAAAATAATCTAAGCTATTAGATGTGGTTCAGGGTTGATTTCTGAGCCAATGTCAAACTAATAATTTCTATTCAATGAAATGTTGCACGACACAGAACCAAAATAACCTCCATGGTCTAGCGATCCTTGGCGGCAATATGTTTTTAAAATGTTGTTCCAGTAAACAATAAGAGCAGGCACAGGTTAGCGAAAGGTTGGTTAAAATAGTTCTAATAATCAATAAATATTCACCAAAGATCATAAAAGTAACATTCCAACCAATTTTTTGTTGTTTTCCTGAAACGTTATAAGATGCCAAAGCTGGTATAACAGAGGCACCTGATATAGGGAACAGAAGGCCTACAGAAGAGCTATAGATCCATTAACTCAACGACAAAATAAATCAATCTCCAAAAAGCATACCCGGTAAATGAGAAAATGTCAGGAATCAAATCTGCTCACGACTTAATGGTCAGAACAATAAATCACTGTAAGACACGGCTACAGTGAAACAGCCAGCAATTTGTTTTTTTGAAATAAAGGACAAACATACGTTGCTCTATATCCTGTTTCAAGTAATCCACGCCACGACTGTAAGCTGATCTGAGCTCCTCCAATTCTTTACTGGAATCTATTCAAATAAAATGACAAAGAATTAGCTGGAAATTAGACCACCAGGAACAGAGGTGTCAAGAGACTTTATCAACGAAGCAAGAGCTTGGTTTCATTGGTGAAGGTAATCAGTACATCCACATGTCCAACTATCTAACTTTGCCTGCACTGACTAAGAAGAGTTTAATTGTTCAAATCTTGGTCCTCAATCACTCATACTTTCCAAATGCTGCTGTGAGAACTGGTTCACTCTAAGTATAGCATACAGTTATTCAGCAGCAGACAGAAGACAAATACAGTATTGTATATTTCATTTCATACATTATTATGCTCTCTCTTGTACTTATGGCAGGTAATTAATAGCTATGGCACTTTGGCAGAAGGGCCCTAACAGTTCACATCTGAGTCCCAAGGAACATCATATGATCATATAAATGCCATTTGGATCACACTGCTAGCTGCTATTTTTCTACTCTTATAAATAGCTCTTGTTACTCTTTACTCTCACTCTTTGTTCACCGTATTACACTTTCAAATCTGCCATGAGCAAACCTTCCTCAAGTAGTTCATGCGTGACCATTAGATGACCCATGACATTCACACTTCCCATCTTTCCTTCATAAAAAGGTCCTCAGATACTGTGTGACACTTATTTCCACAACCAACATAAGACAATCAGATCCTTCAAATTTCTCTCCAGCTACAGGCTTGAGACTACGCTTTGAAGTTATTAACAATATTCAATCTCTGCAAGGTATACAGCCTACACCTTCTCTACATTATCTTTCTTGTGTGTTTTAGCTCCATTGATTGCACTGATTTGCTTCCATTTCTATTTGCCTAAAAGCAAGAAGGAATCTGAAAGAAATACCCCCTCCTCTGCACCAACAACTCCAGGGTCCTGCAGGATTCTGTCATGGTCCATTCTTTTTCCTCATCTGCTGCTTGTGTAACATCACCCAGTCTGAGCGTCAGTTTCCACAGAATGCTGGTGGCACCCTACTCAATAGCAACACTGGATTCCTCAAAATACAACTGCCTGTGTATTGTCCAGTTGCTTGTCTAACACTAAATCACGACCGAGCCCAAACTGTCTCCAAATAAATAACAGGCCGATTAAGGACTTTGTTTTTGTCCTGACCTAAATCTCTATTCCTATAGCACAAACTCCACAGATGCTTTCTCATGTGGACCCACACTGCACATTGAACCTCAGAGACCTTTTTTAACCCACAACCATATTTTAAACCTCTCATTTTATCTATTAACAATGCCACCACTTTTAAGTTCAAAATAACACCTACCTCTCCCCTTACATCACTCTATTGATTCCATGACATTTATGTTTTCTCCCTGATGTTCCTTCAGATGGCCAAATCTTATCCCCTACGGTGACTTTGACTCTCTAACCATCTCGTACAAGTCCTCAATATATATCATGCTTTCCTATGAAAAGTACAGCACAATACAGGCCATTTGGCCCACAATGCTGTGCCGACCTTTAAACCTTGCCTAAGACTATCATAGAACATAATCTAAGGCTTTCAAATCCCAATGTCCTTCCTGCCACAATCTAATTGTACATGACTTTCATTAAACAACTTTTCATCCTTGACAACTTCGACTTGCATATAAATTTGCCATTCCCATAGAATTTCTCCAATATTAGATATTATTCAAAAAGTGAACTTGCCTCTAACCAGGCACAACTGCCAGGGAAACAAGTTAACATATTTTACAGATACAAGAGATTGTGGATGCTGGAATCTGAAGCAAAAATACAAACTGCTTCCTCCAGCTTTTTGCTGACAGAATTTACACTTTGCCATTTGATATCTTCATCAAGATGAGGCCAAAAACATTAACTCCCACTTTTTATGGTATACCTTGGCTAAAATTGACTCTGCGTCTCAGGTAGTCAAGAAACGCCTGCCAGAGCTCCACGTAGTCTGTAGCCTGGATGAACCCAGCGTTCAATGCCTTTTCAAAAGTATCTACCAATTATAATAAAAACAGTAATCAGTTGCACTGAAATAATGTTCTACATTATAGTATTTAATGCTTACTGTAAAATATTCTAAAATGTATTACCAACTTCCATTTTTCCAATTACCTATCTCATCTTCTTCAGAAAATGTATGAAATAATCATCCCAGTAACACCCATTGCTACATAAGCTGCACTTCCTCACAACCACCAATCCAGTAAGGAACCTACTCAGCCTATTACCTGTTATGATTTTGTGTTCAACTTGGTGTCGCTCCAGTGCCAGAAGATACCTTTTCCACAATCCAACTATCCAAGGGCAATTTCGAACAGCTCGCTCATGTGCAGATAGAACCAAATCTTTAATCTTCAGTTGCCTGTCCTAGAATGGTATGGAGGGCAGGGCAAAAAAAAAAGACATCAATAACGAAGAAGAAACAAAGATAATTCATCCTAAAACTCAGTTTTCATGGCATATTATTTACTGTTTTACAGACATGAACATAATCCACCTCAATGAGTCTGCGACAAATGAGGAAACAAAGCTTTGAGAATCAGATCACAAAACACAATGGGCCCTAGGGAAGAACTGCCCTGTCCAACTAAAAGTGGATCAAGCAGAGAGGCAGTGCAACAGTGTGGGCAGGAAAGGACAGCATTGCATACTGCACCTTTAAAAGTAAATCAGAGAAGGGCTGTGAATAACATCAAACAAAAAATTAGATCATGCAAGAGGAAGGAGCTGTGTATATTAAACAAATAAAAAGGACCTGGGAATGAGCTTCTGTACATTCCACAACTAATGCTGGATGGAGAAGCTCAGTCCAATGAGGGTCCAATTAAAAGTGAATCAAGGAATTTTGTAGTCAAAATAAATTCAGATACTCAGTTATGGTAAGTTTTATAAGGGAGAGCAGATGCAATAACAACTTTTCTATGCATAAAATGAAGCAGTAAACAGTTTAGTCTAAAACTGCCATGATATTTGTACATATTAAACCAGCGTATCCTACTGTCCTTAAATTCTTTAGATTAATTAGAGGAGAAAGTATAGCATAGTCGTACAATTCACAGAGCCACAAGATACTTACAGAACCAGAAGACCATGCAGTCCATCTTAATTCATCCATGCAAAAACAATAACGATATGTATTTCTATAGCAAGCTGAACATCGAAGATCCTAAGGTGTTTTACAACTTATCAACGACTAGGTCACACAAGGATAGATGACAAAACATTAGTCAAAGAGGTAAGTGTAAAAGATTTGTCTTAAAACTGGAAAAGAAATAAAGAGGCAGAGATGTTTAAGAAAGGAATTCTAGAGCTTAGGGCCATGGTAACAGTAGGGACAGTTGCCAATGGTGCCAATCCTGAATTACATTCAGGAAATAACCAAGAGGCAAGAACCAGAGGAACACAGATAATTTTGTGGTCGAAGGAGACAGGGAATTCAAGGCCATTTAGGGATTTGAAAACAAGAATGAAAATGTTATTTGTCAGCAAAGGTTGGCAAGCACAATGTTGAATAGCAAACAGCAATTGCTGCAAGTTAAGGTACAGGTGGCAGAATTTTGGATAACGTCAAGTTTAGAAAGACAAGTCAACCAGGAAGCCATTGGAATTTTCAAATAACAAGGTAACAAAGGCACGGATGAAGATATGAACAGTACATATGCTAAGGCAGCTGATTAAGGGTGAGGGGTGATCTTAAGGGTCGTTAGCCATTAGTGATATTACAGATCAACAAATAGGCAATTTAAGTGTATGCATGGCTATGTGGTCTAAAGCTCATTTCAGGAAGTCTACCAGTTTCTTGCCCTATGATTATCCTATAACTTAAAAATTCTCCAATCACCAGTAAAATTGTTTTGCTGAAGACTAACAAAAATGCTCTTAAGCAATCAGCTTTATCACCTTTTCCTTACCAAATATAGAGTGAAGCGTGCCCAAAGGTCCGGCACTAAACAGTTCTCAGACAGTGCCCGTTCAAAGGTGATCTGAATCCTTGCTGGGTCCCCCTCCTTCATTTCAAAGTCAATGTAAGCTTGATACTCTGCCAGTTTCGGAGGATCTGCTACCAACTGCAATAGAATAAACAAAAATTATTTGGAAAATTTGTCCTAATTTCCTTTTACCTCTTCCCTTCCCAAACAGTACTTCCAGGTGAAGCAGCAATCTACTTGCACTTCTTCCAATCTAGTGTTCTGAGTTTGGCTGTCATAGTGTGGTCTCCTCTACACTTGACATGCCAAATCCAGATTGAGTGACTGCTTTGCAGAGCACCTCTATTCAGTCTGCAGGGACAACCCTCAGCTTTCAGCTGCCTACCACCTATTATCCATCCCACTCCCACCCTGACCTCTGGCTGTGGCTTCCTGCACTGTTATAATGAGGCCTAACACAAGTCTGACGAACAGTACTTTACCCTCCATCTCAGTACATTGCAGTCTTCCAGACAATATTGAATTTACCAATTTCAGGTAACTCTTATTTCTCTATTTGTATTAGAACTGGCCAGTAAGTCATCCATCTCTAATATTGACTATCTACTAGATAGCCTGACCTGCCTGGTATCACCGGCAGCTCTGCACATCACAAATTTTATATATTTCTATCTTTGTGTTTTTTTTTCCTAACTGCCCTCATTCACCTTTCAATTTGATGGCTTCATCAATAGCTTATTACTATGTCAACCCTATCTTTATTCTGTCAAAGATATTTCCTCTGTTCTATCCATCCATCCGCTACACCCATGCAATTTAAAACTCCCTTTCCCCAGTTCTGACAAAGGGTCTTCAAACTGAAGATTAACTGTGTCTATTTTCACAGATGCAGTCTGGCCTGCTAAGTGTTTACAGTATTCCAGTTTTGTTTTTATTGATGATCATTTCAAATCCAAGATGTATTTTGTTCCAAACAATTCATCAACGCTCATCACATGCCAGCAGTAATTGCATTTATATGCATATCATTTCATTCCTCAAATTATTGACCATTTCACAACAGTGTTGTTAAGTAAACCTACATTAAAGCTAGAATCATGGGAATAAAAGTATCAGAAAATCAATTTGAAAATTAAAACAGAAAATCTAATGAGGGCAACAGGAACAATAAGAAATCAAGTCCAGTTGTGTTTTTAAATCCTTCCCAGAAATACAAAAACAAACGAAACAGGTAATTTTAGCCCAACTCCCAAAGTAAAAGGAAAATGGGGAGGTAATTCAATCTTGCAATTGTTACAGGCTAATCTAAACAGGCCTTGAAGGGATGCATAAATCCACTCAGATAGGTGACATTCAAGAATTTTCTGCCTGAGAAACAGCAGAGAATAGCCCATGCCATGATTTACATTATTGAATCTCTAATTGAATCTCTATTGAATACGTATTTAATAAGTAAACTAAATCAACCTCTAGAACACAAGGTGTTAGGCTACTTATCTCCTGATAAATCAGTCATGATTCATTACGATCATGACTGCTTTATGATCCAATTCCATATTTTCCCCCCATTTGGTTAACCATAATATCTCAAGTTTGGGTTTCAAATTCACAGTTAATCTATCATCAATTGCTATTTGTGGAAGAGCATTTAAAATTTCTTCCATCCTCTGCATTTGGATGAGTTTCCTAACATCACTCCTAAGATGCTTAGTTCTCATTTTCAGATAATAACCTTTAGTCCCAGATTCCCCAGTCAGTGAAAAATTCTACTTTATAATTTCCTTTAATACTTCAACAAAAGTTGAAACTTCAACAAATCATCTTTATTTCAGGGAATACATGCTGGTTTGTGTCATAATTTAACACCTTGGATCAAGGTAACATTCTGGTAAATTTATGCTGCACTCCCTCCAAATAACCCTTCTTAAGGTGAAGTTGCTAGAGCTGCTCAACACTTCTCCAGAGGACCTTGTACAGCTGTAGAATAACTTATGGTCACTTGCGCTCCATGCTCCTTAGGTTAAAAGGCCTTCTTGATGAAAAAAAATGTCACGGACAGGTACAGAAAATAATCAATGCAGATACCCACCGCCACCTGTGTCTCCACCTCTCCCTTACCCCCACCAATTCTCTGGATTGCTTTCACCATTTATAAAATACTCAGTTTTGTCCCATTTATGTAAACTTACATCTGCCTACATTAAAATCCAGTTACCATCATTTTGCCCTTTCACTTAAAGTATTAGACTCGCTATAATTTATTCCCTCCAAGTATATCACTTAAAATGCTACCTATCTTTATGTCATCACCAAAATTAGATATCTAACTTTCTATCGCTTCATCTTAGTAGGTTATAAATACTGTGATTAGTTGCTGCCCAACACAGGTCCTTCCAGGAGACCTTTACTTCAATCCTACTGATTTGACTACATGTCCATCATTCCTCCTGGCATTCTACCACGTTCCTAGCCAGCCACAAAATTTTTCTTTCAATTATATGATCTTCA
>JARFYF010000046.1:17053821-17065358 GCA_030265395.1 Rhina ancylostomus
TAAATGGAGCTTTGAGACGTGGATATGTACTTGCAGCTTTGTATTAAATTGTACTTTACTGCCTTAAAAATGAGATTGAGGATATTAGTAGCTTTATATCCAGTAGAGAGATAAGAGTGATGTTAATGTAACTTTTAGAATATGCATATAATCAGGGAATTTTTTTAAACGAAGTTGCTTGTTTACCTATTAGTTTGCCACTTTTATGTTATGTATAGGAACTATAAGTGATTAGAAGCTGAAAAAGAAAATTGATGTAGTGGTGGAATTTTTTGTAATTGATTTTCCCCTAACTTGCAGGTAGTGGACCATTATGAGAATCCCAGAAATGTTGGTTCCTTGGATAAGAATTCAAAAAATGTTGGGACTGGCCTCGTTGGTGCCCCAGCTTGTGGTGATGTCATGAAGCTACAGGTAAACTACTAACATGCAGAATGTGGTGACTTCCTTGTGAATTTCTTAACTATGAATTGGTCCTGACTTCAACATAGTTCATGGTTGAGATATAACAGTTGACCTCTGTTAAATAACCCCAAAGTCCTGCTTGTGATTTGCTACCCAAAGAATTCTACTGCAAAGTATACAATGGGTATAAATAAAGTCTTCATTTAAATGGTCCAGATAGACCTAGACAGTTACTGCTGGTATTTGAAGACCAGTGTCAAATGGCAATTCAAGCTAGTTGTGCAACTGATGTGTTCTGCGGTGCCATCTAATCTAATGTGACTGACCTGGCGTTCCTTCCATTTTTAAAAAAAGTCATTTCTTAATCTAGTTACTGCACGTGGGTTTTTTTCTAGCCAGTGGTCAGGCTTTGGAGGATTTTTGGAGTAGTTCTTCAAGCCATTAAACTGACCTGAGAAAAGATGTGATGAGGGGAGACTGCATTATGTAAAAGAACTTCACAGGCTATTTTCCAGCCAACTCCCTTGCATTGCACATTAGAATATTTGCAGCAATTACTCCAAGTTAATATCCCCCCAAAAAAAATTGTGACTGAAATGTTACTCAGTGAAAGCAAAGATTTGAAATCATTTTCATTCACTTTCTCTTCCAAGATTGAAGTGGATGATGATGGAAAAATTATTGATGCGAGATTTAAAACGTTTGGATGTGGATCAGCAATTGCTTCCAGCTCTCTGGCAACAGAATGGGTGAAAGGAAAAACGGTAAAGATACCATTTTCAAAATATAACTCTTGACATTATTTGTCTGGAATACTTCAACAAAAATATTTTGGAAGGAATGTTTGCTTAAAATAAAACACCGGTAAAGCACCAAAGTTGATCACTGAGATTTCTAAATGCCCACAAAATTTCTTTCCTTCCAACAGAATATTTACATGAGCAGATATCCTCTTTTCCTCCCTCTTGAACTTTATCCAGCAACCCATGCAAATATGTTGTATGATTGAGGTTTTGCACCATTGAATTTATGGTTGTATGGTAGGAAGAGGGACTACATAAAATTGAATACAATATAGAAAAACAGCTGTATCATAGAAGGTAAACTACCCAATTTTCAGGAATTGCTATTGATCAGTTAGAGAAACTTCCAAAAACTAATAGTAACAAATGGAAAAGGTGCTTCTGTGGCACTGATGTTAGCCAGAGATATTTTATTCTGATGGAAAATTGCATTCTGGTAGATTGAGACTAATCTTGGCATATATGCCATTGCTCTGTACCTTGGGTGGCATGGTAGTATATCAAATATCAGATGTTTCTGCTGCAGGTTTTAAAATTTGTATAGCAATATTGTTTGTGCCTCATTATTATGCCTGGTTTGAAGAAATTGTCATTGGCTTTCACTTAATGACAGGTGGATGAAGCCTCAAAGATCAAGAATACAGATATTGCAAAGGAGCTCTGCCTTCCTCCAGTCAAATTGCATTGCTCAAGTAAGTCTGGGTTTATTTCATAGTGATGGAAAGCACAACAAACTTACCAACTAATTTGAATTTCTATAGACTTTTTGGGGGGGGGGGGGAAGGAGCAATCTTATTGAGATATGCAGGTTCTGAGAGAAGTTATAAGGGTAAATGCTGGGTTTTTTCTCCCCCTCCTAACTGCATACTTTTGAGAGCATAATCTCAAGAGATCAGCCATTTAGGACTGAGACAAAAATCTGCAGACCTCATTAAACTTCAGCCTTCAAGATGGCAGCACATCTTTGGGCTGTGATTTGATTCACTTTTGGACTTGGTATATGCCATTCAGACAGGAAATAGACTGCAGGCAATACATCAGCCATGATCTTGACAAGACTGAGCATAAACATTTGAGTACTTTCACTACGTCTCTTGGCATTCTCATATGATTTTTTTTGTCAAAACACTAGTAAAGGATCTTGCGTTCCATGTTACACCAGTATAGACTTTGCCATAAAGCTACGCAGACCACAAACAAATATAGGAAAAGGTTAAATGAGGTATTATCAGTACAAAACAAAGGGCGATTGGGATGTTTTATCATTGGGTGCAAGATTGAAACATTGGGATCTACTGGAAACTAATGCAGATGCTGAAAAGTCCTTAATGGTTATAAGAAATTCAGCAACGTGAAATTACTCTTAACAGATGACTTTTGTATATTCTCTTTCAAAGAAGTTGCGTTCAATTTCAGTAAAAAAAAATTATCAGATTTATAAAGCATTTACTTACTGTTGCTATTGATTCACTTTTGAATGTTGATGAGAAAATTGTTTTAAGTTGTATAACTGCTGAGTTTGTATCTCATGCTGTGTTCCTGAGTAATTTAAATAATAGTACCTTCATTTGTGAATCAGTAGCTTGTGTATTCAAGACCCACTTCAGCACTTCACATTGCTGGCTAACTTTTCAGTGTAATACTCTTTCCTCTTTTATGTAAAGATAAATCAGACATTTATTCTCAAACTCTGCATCTTCCCAAATGGTACAAATTGGTTCTTGAGTGAAAGCTAGAAAAAGCTTTGTTTATTCACACTGTACTTTCAGCACCTGCTTGATTTTTATTTAGACACATAACCATTCTACCATTGTTCCTTCAAAATATCTAGATTGGAATTGAGGGCTATGGAAGTGGGTTCAATTGAGATGTTTGCTAACTTCAAGTAAATGTTTGAACTTAAACGACACATTTAATTGTTTTCTTTTGTTTCAGTGTTGGCAGAAGATGCGATTAAAGCTGCTCTGGCTGACTACAGAGTGAAACAACAAAAGTGAAAGGATCACAACTAGAAACTAAAAATTAATATGCTTTTCCAAAACTGAATGAAGATGTAACTAAGAGTAGTGTAGTTCTGTAGTGGAATTTCAAAGTAAGCAGAAAAAATACATTTAGTCTTTCATTGTAAGAAAGGAGACAGAAAGCCATCAGTATATTAAATTGACTCTCATCTGTGATATTCTATTTGTGCCTTAATTTTATGGATTATAGGAAATATTTTGGGAGGGTGCTTGGCTTTTTGAACTATAAATATGGTTATAAACATCACATTCATTGTATTATGGTCTTGTATGATATCCATAAATGTACAAATGCAGTTTTATTGATTCTAGGTTTTCTTTGGATTTCAATAAAATAAAGTGTGAGCTGATTTCTAAACTGATTCAGAGCCCACAGCTGTCCAACTCTTTTGGTTAAATTTCTTCAAAGATCATCTGTGGAGTGAGAACTGAAACAAGTCAAGACAATATATATCGCGCCCAGCTCCATTTGCACCTTCTGCAATGAAATTAATAGCATAAGTTTTTATTATCCAACATTCCCTTGAAGATGAACATTTTGTTTATTAGTTAAAGCAATTAACCAAAAATAATATGCTGATTTGATTGACATTGTGATTTTTTGCTTACCTATGGAAGTTTGGCTGAAATGCTTAGTGACTATTTGTCCAATAGACTACTGGACAACCAAGAATCTTGTTTAATCTATATCATTAAAAATGCAGACAAATGATTTTTTTTTTCAAGTCATTAATGAAGCTTATGCAAAAGAATTCCTCATCGATCTCAAGACTCTGCCTATTTGTTTTAAATCTCATTATTGGTAAACAACATAACCTGTAAATCAGAAACTATTTAAAATTGTTCTTTGACTTTGGTCTAAAGGACTACATTAAAGGTCAAGTTTATTGTCATCTGCACAAATACCTATATGCAGAGGTGCAATGAAAATGCTTAGCTGATAGATTCACAGGAAAATAAGTTATACATAATTTTTACAAGAAAGAACATAATTAGAGCAAAAAAAAATTCCATTTTAGTGCACAGTGGTCCTTGTGTTGCTATACTGAGCTAGTGATTAGGGTTGTGCAACTTCATTCATGGTTGAATGGAAGTAGCTATTTCTGAACCTGGTAGTGCAGGACTTGAGGCTTCTGGACGTCCTTGATGGTAGCTGTGAGAAGATGGCATAGCCCAGATAGTGAGGATAGACATTGCCATCTTGAGGCAGTACCTTGTGTAGATATTACTGATGGTGGGAGGGATGTGCTGGTGATACATTGGACTGAGTCCACTGCACAGGATCTTGTTGATTGTCAAACAAATTACCTAAGATTGCTTTTCTCTGCTTCGAACTCTTTATCCCTGCATCTGCCACCCTTGTATCCTTGTCTGAGATGTTCATAAACTATCTTGTCACTAAGATTGAGACTTATTTGATAAGCTGCCTTTGCCCCTTTCTGAATGAGCTCGACATGTCTGAGATCCATTTCTTGACACCTTCTGTCCTACTTCCACTGTATTGTTAACCACCCAGCTTCTCTTCCTGGTATGTATTCTGTTCAGGCTTCTGTCTTCTAAAGAACTGTATCAAGTTCTGGGATTGCTCTGATCTGTCTTATGACATTTGGCCCATATGAGTCCATTGCTAGGTCCTGGTAAAGCCATCCCAACTCCCCTTTGATTTTTTTTTGCCACTTTTCAACTGTAAAGGGTAATTTATTGCAGTCAAGCCTAGCAGCAAAGCTTGTAAGAGGAATTTGGTGCAACTGCTTGAAGCAGGGAAAATGTGTAAACAGGCAACACCTGAGGCCAGGATCCATCCTGACTGGCTCCCTGGAGCAACACTTAACTGCTACACTACTGTGCTGTCTCTCTCAAAAACAACTCTTCTGTTCTTGCAAGCAATACCCCACATATAATTTCCTTGATGCTGTATATCAATGGTCCATTACATGCCCTAAGATAAATTACAGATCCTTATATAATACTATGTTGGTAATCGTGTGGAATTTCTGAAATGGATTTAAGAGGGTAGATGCTACGAGTCTGTTTCCTCCACTGGATTTACTCTAACTGGTGAACATGATCTCAGGAGAAAGGGTCACGACTAAGGTGAAGAGAATTCTTTCTACATAGAGGCTTGTAAAACCTCAGAATTCCTACCTCCCTGAAGGAAGGTGGATGCTCAGTCTTAGAATATTCAAGGCTGAGAATGATTTTTTGACACTAAAGGAATCAAGATATGGTGCCTGGCAGAAAAATGGACTTGAGATACAAGATTAGCCATGATCTTATTGAATAGCAGTGCAGGCATGAGGTGCTGAGTGATCTGACAGCTTCCAGTTTCTCTTATGTTTTCTCTAACAGTCATATCAACAGCATTGGGAGGAGGGGAGAGCACAAACCTGATGAGTAAAAGAGAAATGTCTATGTGAAGTCCATATTTAAGAGATGTAAAGACTCAGAGGGAAAGGAACTAGGGATAAAATGTATTACAGATCCTTTTGGATTTATTGGATCTATCATTCACAATGACAGAAATGTTGCTGTAGCAGTGGTTGCCTGAACCAAACTTGACCAAAATTTCAGCCCAGCATGCCATGAGGAAGCAAAGAACTTTATGATTTGACTGTAGACTAAATTTTTTCTGAAAGCATCAGTGACAAAGACTTGAGATAAACCCAAGGATGCACTTATCTGCTTTCACCACAGATATTCTATATTCTATAATGTAATTGGCCACAGAATTTTCAAGTCAACAGATAAGTGTTCGCAAGAGTAAGGACTTTACAAGGTGCTGAAAAGCCCAGAGTTCTTTCTCAACAAGATCCTTTTCTGTCAAAATTTATAACAAAGAAATTAATTAAGACATTCATGGACATACTGTATATAGACCTATTTGGACACATGGTACCTCTGAGAGGAAGAGGTTGGTATCATCACAGGTGTGACTTTTGTATTATAAAGAGTTTTAGGGCAACTTAGAATGAAACTGCTAACAGGATTAATCAACTGTACAGATGGGACAAAGTTCCTTTGAGTGTGAGAGTTGTGTTTAGAGTCATAGTGGTAGAGAAGTACATGTAAGTTGAAGATATATTTCAGAGCTAAAGCTCTGTTAGATTAACAAAGAGTTCATGTCAGTTCACAGCATTTTGAAGTTTTTTATATTAACTTCTTTTGCAATCTCTTGAAATTGTTTGTTACGTTTTCATCGTGCTTTATATTAATCTGCCTATATAGTCATAGTTCACTAGGTATGCAAATTTGAAATTGTGTACTGTAGCCATTACTACATTCAAGCCATTAATACATATTAAGATAAATAGTGGGTCCTAGCACTGATATCTGAAGAGCTCCACTGGATACTTCACTGCTGTTCTATGATTTCTGTTACTTAGCCAATTTTCTATCCATGCTATCACAGCCCCTTCTCATAAGTATACAGCATCTTATCAAGTGCCTTTTAGAAGTTCATGTACGGCACACCAAACTCATTGGCCTCATCGACCTTTTCTGTTGCTTTATCAAAAACACTATCATTAGTAATTTGCCTTTTACAGGTCCATACTGGCTTTTTCTGTTTATTTCATACTTGTTCAAGCAACTGCTAATTGTGTGTCTGACTATTTCTAGAACTTTCCCTACCACCAACGTTAAATTGACTGGTCTACAGCAACTGAGTTTATCCCTTGCAATTCACTCCAGAGCCACCCCTAAATCTATATGTTCAGAAGATTATGGTGAGGACCTCTGCAATTTCCTTACTTCCTTCAGCAATCTAGGATACATCCTATCTGGACCAGGTAATGTATCCACTTTAAGCTAGACTTCTTGGTAATCAATTTTTATCCCATCCAGAATCTTGACCACATCTTTGTTTGTTGAGCATCATTTTCTTCCTTAGTGAGGACTGATGTGGAATATTTATTCAGTTCCTCAGTAAGGCCTCCAATCTCCATGATTACATTTCCTACTTGGCTTCTGATAGGACACAGCTCTCCTCTGACAGCTATTTCCCTGTTCGCATACCTGAAGAATTTTTGGATTCCTCTTTATGTTTATGGCCAGTCTTTTCTCGTGTTCTCTCTTTTTATGTTTCTTTTTTTCACTTTTGCATTGAACTTCAAATAATCAGACTGGTTCTAATCTGTGTTAACTTCTGTTATAAAAGAGCTATACAGTCTCTCTGAAGTTTTACACTGAAGACATAATGCAGTAGTTCTCAACATTGAAAGTTAACTGCACTGTGTAATGGGGTAAAAAACAATACACCAGGTCTGAACAGGATTTTCAGAACTCTGCTAATTTTTAGTACCAAACAAAGCAAACAGACATCGGATTTAAAAAGTTAGTGTTTGTACTAAGCACATATATTTAAGTTATCTACAATGCATGTATGTTATTTGCAGTGTATGCAATTTAGTAGCATCTGACAATGAAACACCATTCTCATTAGCATAGGCTTCTGGTCAGCTTGTAATATACAACAGTACTGCTGAGTCATTATCAGTAACTGATGCACACTCGCTTTGTACCTTGCCTTGTCAGTGCTTGTACTCCAGCTTAAGTTTACATGTAAATCATCGAATATGGTTCAGTTTTCAGTTACCCAAATGCTAATGTTAAAATGCAGCATTCATGGCACCTTTAGGTGCCACCATAAGCACCATTAAATATATTTTATGCATTGACTGAATATTGAAAGTTACTTGGAAGAAGTCATGTCAATCAATGTGCACAGTTTGCCAGCAATACTGAACTATTCCACCAAGGACATCACTACAGCTGTGAAACAGCCAACGAGACCTTTCAAAAGAGTCCATATCAGCTTCTGCCAAAAAGGAAGCAACAGTTTACTTAGAAATGGATGAAATTCTGGTGCACAGGTACCTGTATATCAAAAGAATGTACCATTGAAGAGTTAAGGTGAGTCCTTGCAATGCACGTTATACTGCAGAAAAAGTGCCTAAGAATGGACCGCAGTTCACTTGACATTTAATTTAGATCTCTCTGCAATGTAATGATAATAAGCATTCCTTGACGTATCATCCTCCTTGCAATTGGGCAGCAGCAAGATGTGTACATAGAGTCAGACAGCACGGAAACAGGCCCTTGTGCTAAAAGAAGGTTTGGAAATACAAGTGTAAAGATATCTCTTATGGGTCATGTTTGTATTAAAATAATGTGTGGGACTGAGAGCTCAGAATCTAAGTTGTGCCTTGAAGTAATCAGTGTTTGGGGCCCAGCTGTTCACAGTTTATACAGTTTGGTTGAGGGAGCCAAATGTCATATTTCTAAATTTACCGATGATACAAATCTAGATGGGCTTGTGAATAAAAGGGAGTATGTAAATATGCTTCAAATTGATATAGACAAATTAAGTGGGTGAGCTAGAACAAGATAGATGGAATATATTGGTGAGAAATGTGAGAGATTGTATGTATTCTCCAGAGCTTAGGAAAATGAGTGGTGATCTCATTGGATCATAGGGTGAATGCAGGGAGGGGGTACCCCCAGTTCAGATGCTTAAAACCGCAGCTCATGATATCAGAATAAGGGATAGGTTACGTAGAACGGGGAGAATTTTCTTCACAGAGGGTGGTGAATCATTGAAATTCTCTATCCTGGAGGGTTGTGGGGATTCAGTCATTGAGTTCATTCAAACAAAAGGTTAATTGATTCCTGGATATGAAGGGAATTGAGGGATATGGGTATAAGGTATGAAAGTAGCATTTAGGTATCAGTTATGATCTTGATGAATGGTTGGAGGCGATGGAAGCAAGTACTCTCACAACATTTAAGGAGAATTTAAATTGTTACGAGTCAAGTTGCTATTTGGTGAATGTCCCTTTAAGACACCTGGACAGTAGAGTAGTAGTAGTGTGTGTGTGTGTGTGTGTGTGTGTGTGGTGTCGTCACGACAGCAAGATTACGACTTGCTGATGGTTTAGCTCAGTGAATCGAAGGGAGTCAGAGAGAGAGAGAGAGACACTGACTGCTGGTCTCTGTATCGATGGATGAAGAACAATACCTGTGTCTGTCACTACAATCCACGTATGGATTTTTGGAGCAATCAAGTGGAGTCCACTTTGTTGTTAACCTGTAGTGGGAAACAGGTATTTCTGTGGCCACCTATCGAATGCCTTCGGGGTGGCAGATGCTTCGGGACAGAGCAGTGGAGATCATTGGAGGTTGAGATGTCATCTGGGTTCTATCGGGGAACATGTGGATTTCGTAAATTCTCTCTACATTCTCCCTCCATATTCTCTTCGGTCAACGGTGGTTTTGCAAAAGCCTTTGCTCACGTTTTACCTGAGGATTTGCTGAACTGAACTTTGAGAACTATTTCTAGTCTTGGAGTTTGGAAATTCACCACACACACACTTTGAGTATTAGTTTTGGGGATTATGTTTGATATCTAACATTTTTACTTTTTTTATTATCACAAGTAATCATTAATAAAATAGTTTCTAACACTTAGACATGACTCGGTGTGTTTCTATTGTTGCTGGTACGTAACAGTAGCAAGCAATCTACTTCCTTAATTATGCCCATCTCTCCTTTCAATTGTAACTATAACTGAATAAATAACTCCACATGTGGTCTTGGTGATATGAAAAGGAAAGACTTGGATACTTTAGTACCTTTCATTTCTCTATTGGACATACCAATGCACTTGGCAGCCAATGAAGATTTTTGGAAATGTAGTCATTGTTTTAAATGGGCATCATGTGCACAGCAAGCTCCCACAACTAATAGTATGAGCATATTGGGTGATATTGAGTGAGGGCTAATACACCTGGGAGTACGGCCCTGCTCTTCTTCAAAATATTGCTGTGGGATCCTTGCCCACTTGAAAGAGCAGATACTAATCACTGTTTTTCATTCCAAAATACATTTCTCAGTATCATTCATCTCTCCCCACCCAGCTGCTGTGTCTGTCTGGTGCTTTCTGAATGCTAGCCTTCTCTGCACAATAACATGTGTTCTACACAATTAGAAGTTCTATTTCTCATTAGCTTCACTGAGGTCACTTTCTGCATTGCAGCCAGCAGATTTTCTGAACTCAATTTTAGAATATGCCACTGCTTGTAGATCTTTAACTCAAAACGCTCCCATTGTTAACTTTCATTTACATAGAATTACAATGATATGTACAGGTATATATAGTACAGAAACAGGCCATTTGGCCCAAAGATTCATGTTGATATTTATGCTCCACTCATGTCTCTTCCTGACATTCCTCATTTATCAGTAAACTTCTCCACTCCCTCTCCCTCATATGTTTATCCAGCCTCTACATCTAAAATATTTTCCTACATTCCCCCAGCTCTAGGTAGAGAAATTGCCTGTTTGATTTCTTGCTGACAAGCACATGTTGATAAAATCTAACTTCAATTATGCACAGGGTGTCTACGGTCTACTGTATCAAATCATTCCATAACTTTAACATTTATCCCCTTGGCTGAGACCTAAACAGATTATCTGGTTGTTATTTTGGTTTTTGTGGGGACATGCTATGAACAAATTAGAAGCCCCATTTCCCACATTACAACAGTGAAAACCCATCAAATGTGCCTCATTGACTACAAGCTCTGTAATGGCTTGAGGCCAAGAAAAATGTTATAGAATTGCAATATTTCTTTTAAAACTTTGCATCAGATACCCGACCTATTCACACCTTTCTGATAAGTGCAGCAGTGTGCTTCTGATATTGTCTTTGCATGACTTTTTGCACCTTTTCCAGCACCCCATATCCTGAGTATGGCATCAGAAATTATATAGAATTTTCCAATTATAATCCAACAAATGTTCAACACTGTAATGTCAATTTGGTTTTAATTTTGATTAGAATTTTTTTCCTGAATTTTATTTAATCCCATTTTAGATGTTTCCCATTGCCATTGGTTTGACACATTGCTGTCCTTTTCTTCTTCCTTCTATTTTTTGTTTCTTAATATCAGTGTTGTTCCTCTGTTTCTCTGGTCTTTGTCATATTTATGTTATTCTCAATTATTGTTTCAATCCTTACTGTGTTATGGTCATTATTGCTTTGATGCTCCCTTGCCTTTCTTCTGTTACACAGCGTAGTTCATTTGCCAGTGCTCCACCCAGCAACCAAATCTTCTCCGTTGGGCTTTCACACACTCTCTTCAGTCCAACTTTATTTATGATCTATTCCTTACTTACTGCACAGGTTACTGCCTCTGGTGTTGGCAATGGGTACGTTATGATGCTGGGAACATTGTCATGGTTCTGAGTACTGGCCCTTGATTTGGCCCCTTAGATGCCTTGTTGTACAGCACATGGATTTCATGCTGGA
>JARFYF010000046.1:17152890-17170217 GCA_030265395.1 Rhina ancylostomus
TGACCTGGTCTACTGCACTTGGTGCTCACAAAGTGGCCTCCTCTACATTGGAGAAACCAAGTATAGACTAGGTGACCATTTTGCAGAGTACTTGCGCTCTGTCTGCAAAGGCCATCTTGAGCTTGCAGTTGCATGTCATTTTAATCCTCCTTCTCACTCCCACACTGACCTGTCTGTCCACGGCCTTCTCCACTGCCAGGGCGAAGCCAAAGGCAAATTTGAAGAGCATTTATGTTCTACTTCAGTAGCTTAAACTCAATGGTATGAACATTGATTTTTTTGATTTCATGTACACAACATACCTGATGTTCTCCTCCCACACACACTCACTTGTCCACCTGGTTTTCTTCTCTTTTTGCTCACCTTTCCCATCCCCCCAACTCCCTCTTCCCCACTTGCTTTCATCTACCTATCATCCCCCCTCATCAGCTTCCACCTATCACCTACCAGCCTCTGTTCTCCTCCATCCTCAGTACTGCTATATACTGGCAATCTTTCCCCTCTCAGCCTGATGCAGGATTTTGATTCAGAATTTTGACTTTTACCTTTTGCTTGCAGTTAGTGTAATGCTAGTACAGTGCCAGCAATCAGGGTTCAATTCCTGCCACTGTCTGTAAGGAGTTTGCATGTTCTCCCCATGACCGTGTGGGTTTGCTCTGGGTGTTCCGGTCCCACATTCCAAAGACGTACAGGTTAGCTGGTTAACATGGGTGCAATTGGGCGGTGTGGGCTTGTTGGACCGGAAGGGCATGTTACTGTTACTGTGTTGTATAAATAAAGTTTCAATGTTTTTTTAAAGATGCTGCTCAACAGGCAGAGTTCTTCCAGTGTTCTAGTTTTTGCTCCAAATTCCAGCATCTGTAGTCTCTTTTGTCTTATACAATGAGGAAGTATGTCTTCCGTTTGCTGTTATCTGTAAAAGGTTCATGTTGGTTGCAAATGGATGGAATCAGAGTCTTCTTTACTTTCTTGTATTCAAATACTCATGTACTAATGATTCTCTGCATGGTCAATTGAATGAGCTGCCAACTTAGTAAAATCTTATTGGCTTTCCTGCCTGCTCTTAGCGTTCCTAGGAAATACTGGAGTGAAAACAGACACTGAAATAGAACTGAAGGATGCATGTTTAATCTAGAGAGACTAGAAACAAGAAAAAAACATTTTTATTGCAGAAAAGTACACTCTCTGCAAAAGTAGATGGTGCTGACTCAATTATTTTCTGTCAATGCAAGGGAGAGAAATATCAGATCGAGTGGGATTGAAGAATTTTGGCTTATACCTGGTCAGAAATCATTACACATTCTCTTTGACATAAAGTGCGCAGGGGTGACATTGAGAAATTGAACATGTAGAGCTTTTAGAGCACTTTATGTAAATGTAAAAATATTTTCTATTCTTTGTTGGTTCTGAGCTATTCTATATTAGAGTAAAAAAGATAAAATTGTAAGAATGGACAGAATGATAAAAACCAGTACCTTCTCCCTAAGACATCTAATCTGTTATATCCTGAGCCCTATCTCATTCATTTCACCTTCAGAGGAACACTTCAAAGATGATCCTCACAGATTACCAAGTAAGAGTTCAGCACATGAATTAATTCTCGCCCCTCCACAGTGAAACCCTGATTTGCCATCGTCCAGACAATGTCCACCACCCAGCCATACAACAAAGGCTGAGAACTTGACCATTTTACTTTATTCACATCTTCCAATGCTATTCCCTGCCATAAAGTTGTGCAGATCTTTTTTCTAACTTATCCAATTCAGAATAGAAGAAATAAGAAGGAAAGCAAAGTAAGAAGGAAAGATTCATACCAAATTGTAACAAAATCAGCAACAAACAGCGATTATCTCCCAAGGAACACCAGAAGGAAGACAAAAGATAATCAAATCATGAATTTTTAAACTGATGAATGTAGTTGATAAATTTTAAATGGAAACATTTTTTTCTGTCACAGAATTGTGAACTCGAGTACTGGTTTATGATGAAGAATTTGAAGATACAATTCAGAAAAAGTACTGTTGGCAAAATACTTAGAGCAAACTTGAAGTGGAGTTGCTTATTACATTGCAGTAATGATACACCTTGCAGGAAGTAAAGGAGACAATTGGCTGGCAAGCTGGTTGGGTGAACAGTCTTCCCTTGCCTGGAGTATATTACCACATAAATCTAGCTTTGTGTTCATGGCCTTATGATGCCTTTCAGCTGTTAGAGTCCAACAGCATTCTTTCTATCCTCTGCTCAGCTCATGTTCAGGAGACATCTTTGCTCATTGCTGGCACACGCAGAGACTCTAGATCCTTTGAGAGCACAGACAAGAGAATTTAAACTCTCTAAATGTTGGAGGCAACTCCAGAATCTGAAAGTGCATCCCAGCAGAATAAATGTTGCAGTATAAATGAGCACTAATATAGTCAGGGGATATCTTGTTCTTCTGTGTCATGGGCTTATCTTCTGCCTTCCTGCACGGTGCCTCTTTCCTCATAAATTCCTTGATTTCCAGCTGTTAGGCCGCAGCCATCACTATCAAATGCCTTGAGAGACTTTTATGGAGTCAGTGATGATTTCTGACTCGTGCATGAGAAACATCCAAGCAACATAGCACTTTGATATTTTTGTACTAAATCTCTGTCACGAAACATCATTCTTCTCGGCTCTATTTTTATTGCTCCACATGTGCACAAGCCTTGGGAAATCAGGAAGCTTCTTGCTTGTGCCAATCATTCATGAATAAAAGGCTCCACAAAGAGATTTACACACTGAAACAGTGGCTCACTGCCTGTTTGTCTGTGAAAAGCAGTGTGATGTCTGGCTGCCTTTTTGTTTGCTTTTTCTTAACGTGGTGAGCTGTTCACTCTCAGGAAGGGCAGATAGGCTCTTCAAAAATAACAAGCTGGTGTTTAATGGGGTTTCAGCAGACTATTGGAAAATACACTTTAAATCTCAAAAAAGAAAATGCAAGAAAAGGACTAATCCTTACCAAGCTGTAGATGAGTTAATTAGGCGCAAAGCAAACTAACATAGACTGCAGCACCAATTTTTGGTGATAAACCTTTACCAGTCACTGGTTAAACTCCAGCTGGAGGATTGTGCCCAGTTCTGGGCATCGTGCAATGGGAAGGCTCACAAGTCCTTGAAAGAGGGAGACTTTCTGGAATAGAACCAGGGGAGGAGGGGTTTCAGTTATGTGCAGAAATTAGCATAATGGAGATAGTGTATAGAAGGGAAAGGAGTCACAGATTCATACAGCACTGAAACAGGCCCTTTGACCCATGCTAACCATTAATATTAATCCTACATTAATCCCTTTTTTTATTGTTTTCCCCAGCTTTTTATCAACTCCCCCAAAGCCCAGGCTCTACCACTCACCTACACACTAGTGGCAATTTACATTTGCCAATTAATCTACCAACCCATACATCCATGGGATGTGGGAGGAAACCAGAGCACCCGGAGGAAATCCATGCAGTCACAGGGAGAACGTGTGAACTACATAAAGGCAGCATCCAGAGTCAGGATTGAAGCGAGGCCTCTGGCAGTGTGAGGCAGTGACTCTACTAGCTGTACCACTGTGGCGGGAGATTTAATGCTTTGTCAAAATTATGAGAACAGAAAGCAAGAAGCTGTTTCCACTACCATGAAGCACAGAAGCCAGAGGGCACAGATTTTGAGAGAATTGGCTAAAATTAGACACTTGATTATTACATGTTAACTGAATATAAGCACTGATATTAGGATAAGACAAGGTTGTGGAAGAAATGCACATTACAATCCGTTGGGTTCACCCCTTCAGGTGCCTCTCTTCTGTACCTGCTAATCAATGGCTATGAGCTGCGATGCTCTAGAGGTATCTGAATTGCATCACACCAGGCCCATTCTCTGTACTGCCCCCTGTCAAGATGTCCTCAGCTCTGCTAAACGTCAGGAGTCTATGGTGCTTATGACGCAAAGCATACAAAGGGAACAGTCTCCATTTGGATGATCAAGTGAAAGTAAATGTAAATAATGTGTGACTTAATCCAGAAGGAAGGTACACATGTTCTCTGCACTTTTCAGCTTTTTAGCAGCCTCTTAATTCTAATTATTAGATTGTGTTATTCCATTTTAAAATGTCATTAAAATATAAATGGCTTACCCGAGTATTTCTCATTCTCAGGGGGGCAATTTTGTACTAAACCACCAAGAAAATAAAAACCTGGAGACACAAGAGACTGCAGATGCTAGAAACTGAAGCAAAAAGTAAACTGCTGGAAGAACTCATCAGATCAAGTAACATCTGCGGAAGCAAAGAGATAGTCAATGTTTCAGGTTGAAATCCTGCATCAGTTTATTTTTTGCTCCAGAAAATAAACATGGTGGGATCAGCTGTTAAATTCTTTGAAGTACCAGAGTAACTTTGGGAGTGTCATAAAAAGACATTATCAAATCGTCTGATTCTCCATTTACAATCTCTGAATGCTCCTCCAGCAACCAACAAAGCTGATTTATTTGTTAATATACAAGGAGTGGCCACTTTGATGGGACGATGGCATGCACTTAGCTCCTGTGGACCTGTTGAATATGCTGGCAACACACACTGTGGGGCCTTGAATATGCTGAATGACAGCTTGAACGTGGAGCCCGAGGGTTGTGGCTCTCAATGAGCTGTACCCCAAGATGAGCCAATGCTTTTCAGGGAGGCAATGAGAAAAAAAAATAAATTCTGCACAGTAAAACTGTTTCTGACTAGCAATTCCCCAAGCAATTGCTACTTCTAACAGGCAGAAAAAATTGTGTTTTAAGCGCAGCCATCAATCAGTTCACTTTGGCGAGAAGCTGTAATGACATCACCAGCATGCAATTGCCGTGTTCCAGACACTGATCATCAGGACGGCTGTATTAATGGGAATGTACATATGCTGAACAAGCGCTTCATTTTCTGCTGTATCTTTACAACGTGTTCGGCATGGCAACAAATAAAGAGCAGCACATTCATCTCTGTTGGAAGAGGTAGAGGCAGAGAGGAGTAATTCTGGAAAATGGTTCCGGGCTTCAAATGTGGCTTCTAATTTGTCACAGTTGATGCAGAATGGGCAGATGATAATATCAAGACTGAATCAATTTATTAGGTTAACCGTACATGTGCACAGGAGCAGATGATTGTGGAGGGAAGTGGATGAGCATTTCTTCAGTATTTAATTTACCCACACCATCTCCTAGTATATCATAAGGATGCCAGGATTATTACCTGCAATAATCAGTCAGCATTTCACCCCAGTTTTATTGCATTTTGTGGCCCTCAGCATGAATTACGTGGATCAACCAAATCAGAAAACACTGCAAATGCTCAGCAGGTCAGGCGGCATCCGTGGGAAGAGAAACAGAGTTAGCGTTACAGTTTGGAGATCCACATTCCAACATGGTTGACTCTTAAATTCCCTCTGAAATGGTCCAGCAAGTTACTTTCTTCCCACAGATGTGGCCTAACCTGCTGAGTATTTTCAGCATTTTCTGTTTTTGTTTTAGATTTGCAGGATCTGCAGTTTTTCTGATTTTCATGGATCAACCGATCTATATTCTATTTGCATTTACCATATCAACCCCAATTCTGTTACATGCAAAATCCAGAGAAGCAGGTTCAATACTGTCCTCTGGTGCTGGCGATGTGGAGTTTGCATGTTCTCACTGGGTGCTCTTAGTTCCTCCCACCTCCATCATTCATGTATTTCTTCCACTTTCAAGTAACACCTCAACTCTTACATCCTTAACTCCTTGTTTCAGTTAAACCATGCTCAATTTTCCATTCACTCCCCAACTCAAAGACACCACCCACCCTGGATATTCTCCCTTCTCCCCCCTCCCATCAGGCAGAAGATACAAAAGCCTGAAAGCACATACCACCCGGCTCAGGGACAGCTTCTATCCCACTGTTATAAGAAGATTGAACGGTTCCCTAGTGGGATAAGATGGACTCTTGACCTCACAGTCTGCCTCGTTATTGTCTACCTGCACTGCACTTTCTCTGTAGCTGTAACATTTTACTCTGCATTCTCTATTGTTTTACCTTGTACAACCTCAATGCACTGTGTAATGAATTGATCTGTATGAATAGTATGCAAGATAAGTTTTTCATTGTATCTTGGTACAAGTGACAATAATAAACCAATTCCAACTCTTGCCTGCAACAGTGCAGAAGAGTCAAACTTGATCCTTCTTTCACTTACTCTTCCAATGTATGTTACTGCTCAGCTCATGCTTTTAAATTGAATTTAGAATGGGAAATCTTTTGTTGTGTGCCTGTCTTTCTCTTTCAGCTTCAGTAATGATCATCTATAATTGTTGGCACAGTAGTGTAGCAGTTAGCGTAACACTATTGCAGGCTCAATTCTGGCCGCTGTCTATAAGGAGTTTGTACGTTCTCCCGTGTGTCTACATGGGTTTCCTCTGGGTGCTCCAGTTTCCTCCCACATTCCAAAGACGTACAGGTTAGGAGCTGAGGGCATACAATGTTGGCACCAGAAGTGTGGCAACACTTGTGAGCTGCCCACAGAACACACTACGCAAAAAAGATGCATTTCACTGTGTGATTCAATGTACGTGTGACTAATAAATATATCAATCTTAATTGTTGGTGCTTAACTGATGTAATTAGCTTGCTTCAAAATACATTTTGAAAAGCAAAAGTGCTTGGATGGGGAACAAAATTCTCCCCATTATTTAGGGAATTCTGAAATATTTTTATGATTTATAGCTCAGTTTCAGGACACTCGAAATCTAAGTTAATGAAAGGAAAGAAATAAAAAGAGGGCTTCTGTCCCCTTCCTTTCCAGTCCTGATGAAGGGCCTCGATCCGAAACGTCGACTGTTTATTTCCCCTCCATAGATGCCGCCTGACCTGCTGAGTTCCTCCAGCATTTTGTGTGTGTTGTTGAATAAAAAAAATAACTATTTTGTGAATTTTCACCTCATCCAAGTGCAACGTTTAATTTTTATGAAAAACAAAATTCCCGTCATAAGAAGAGCGAATTTGCAAATCAGCAAAATATCGAGTTACTAATAATTGCTACGGAAGGAACACAATCCAGTATCAAAGCCTTTTCTTTGGATTAGGACACTTCACCTCCAATCCTACACTGTCTGAAGTCCTTGAGGTGAGACGTCCTGTGTGCCTGCCAGGAACGATGTGACCCCCTTTTCGGTGATAGGTTGCAGTGCCGATCATTGCCCCAGCTCAGGAGCCTTTTGGGGGCAGAGCTGCGTAAGTGGATGCCACCCGGTTATTGGGTGGTTATGTGACGGGCGAGTGTTTACACCGCGCTGATTGGTCACACCTCCGCGACTTCTCTCAGCCGATATAATGACTTGAGCCGAGCGCAGCCAATCATAGCGGCGGCCGCTGATGGGCTGGGGCCGGGGACGGGCAAGCAGCGGCTGCGGCTGGGGCTGGGGCTGAGTGTGCAGCGAGGGAGCGGGGAAAGCGGCTGGGGCTGGGGCTGGGGCTGGGGCTGAGTGTGCAGCGAGGGAGCGGGGAAAGCGGCTGGGGCGATCGGAGGCTGTTTTTGTCTCCCCCGCTCGCTCACTCCCACCGCCAGATCTCCACTGCGGGTGGGCTCAGACCTCGCTGCAGCGTGGGCACCGCTGGCATTTGCAAGCGGAGCCGGGGGGTTTGCTCGCACGGCGGAAGCGCTGAGCCACAAAGCAGCATCACCAGGGTTACATCGCACGCACGTTTTACTTGCGACGGGGACACAAAGTAGCGGCCAAGATGTCGAAGGAGGACGTAGTCTGCGAGGAAATTGTGGAATCTAAAGTGATGTGGTACCCCGACTCCAAGAGGAACACACACATGGACCAATTCAGGAAGCTCATCAGTGACAAGTTTGGCCTGCAGCTGAGTAAGTGTCCCCATTATCGGATGCACGATGGTTGGAAGCTGTCACCCATTGCTGTGTGATCACAACTCATCGTCGCCCACAATGTCCCGTGCAGCTCCTTTCTGTCCACCTGGTCTCTATCTTAACTGAACTCCAATTCATTCTCTGTTCCACTTGCTTTGGGCCTAATCAAATCAGGTTGCTTGTCACCCTATCTTTAGTGACTGACAGTAGTTCCAACCAATTAATTGGATCGCTCTCCTAAGCGCCCTTGGTCATCCGCTGTGAAGTGTTACGTTAAAGACAGCTGTTTACAATGGCAAGACTGAAATAGCTTGCCCCTCAAATATTTGTCAGAATGGGATGGTGTAGCTCTGGGCTTCCCAATGCAGCTAATTTAAAATCCCCGAACCTCGCCCATTCTTCTTGAAATTCCTCGCGTCTCTTTGGCCCTTTGGCACTGCTCTGCTTTGTAACCCCAGCTGCAAAGTTGGTGTTACAGTTTTCAACCCAGTTTTACCGTGACTTGGATGAAATTTTTAGATACCATCTTTTTGACCAATTAATTGGATAGCTCCTCGTCAGCCCGTGATCACCCGCTGTGAAATCTTCACATTAAAGATACGATGATTGTTTGTAATTGCCACCGCCCTGTAAGATTTTTCCCTCTAATGTTTGTCAGAATGGATTGTGTATTTGGAGCAAACAATCAGGTCATTATCCTGCTACTGTAGACAGTGTGCTTTGAATTTCTTTTTGTTCAGCAGTTCTGACAGTAATGTTTAAAAATGTATCATATCCCATATTCCTGCAATTATTTTATAATAGAAAATAAATGGGGTTGCATTTGCCTAGAGAATGCAATGGATCACTTTTCCTGATCTATGAAATCGATATTTAGTAATTGAATGCTACATTGGCATTTTAACAAAAAATAATTTTTAAATGGCTGTGGCCATTTATCAAACACTGTTCCCTTGGAACAAAGTTGAAGTCGTGTTTTCAAGCTAATCATTAAATGGTTGAAGATGTTGATGACCTTTGGTGCGTGAATAATAAAACATGAAAGAGAAACTTATTCTTCTTCCTGCACCTACCTGTAATTTCCACCAATTAGTACTGGAGACAAAAGAAAGAGCTTCCTAAAGTAAGTTAACATCCAGTATTAAAACAGTTTTGTTGTTTTTCACAGCCAATTATAATGAACTATATCAGTGGTCGGTGGAGAATTATCCTGAGTTTTGGGCAGAATTTTGGAAATTTAGTGGATTGGTTTATTCTCATCATTACAGTGAGGTAAGGTGATTTATTAATTTTAAATCAGTGGGCTTAGTTTTTATTTTCACTTTTCTCAAGTGTATTGAGGGAATTTTGCCAAAAAAAGACATGTGCCTTATGAGGATAGGGCAGTGAGTGCAAAGCAGAATATATAAAGAATGGGAAAATAGTCAAACTTTGTGGTAGGGTTTAAAGTATCCAGCACAAAGTAGCTTTTGTGATGCTAGCTCACTGGCCCTGGGAGCGGAGGGATGTAGTAGTCTAATTCTGTGGTTGCATTGCAAGTTGAAATCTACATTTGTATTTTGATTCCATTAAAGTCAGTACATTATTACATCCTGTGTTTATTGCATGGAGGGCAAGTTTCTGCCTCTGTGCCCAAATCAAAGCAGCCCAAGTCTAAGCGGCACAGGGGATGCCAGACCATTACATTCCAAAGTTAGACTCTTGCTGCTTCCTCAGGTGTGTGCAAGTTTTCAATCCTACAAAGGATCATCTGATAAAGTAGAAGATTGATGCAAGATGCTGGCTAGAGAGGGGATATTCATTGAGACAAGTGAACTTGTTTTGATCTTGTGCACACTGATAACTGATCAAAAGCATGCATGCTGCAAATGAAATAGTCGAATGATTGTTTGTTGGTATAGAGATACTAATGCTTTAAGAAGTTGGGAGGGGTGGGTGGGCGGACAGGCATGGCATTGGAGGGGGTAGGTATCAATATAAATTTGGTTAATAGTGGTACCGGACAAGTAGGATTCTGTATTATTGAGTGAATTTAGAAATAAGCTATTGACTATTGATTGCAGCTTTTTGCTGGATAAGTGAATTATTGGCCTGGATTTTCCCGTGAACAGTGGAAGGATGGGACTCGCTGTTGGATATGAATATAAGAAAAGAAGCAGGGGTGTTTCATTTATTTTCTTGTGCCTTCTCTGCCCTTCAGTAAGATCATGGCTGACCTTTTACCTCAGTTCCACTTTCTTGCACTAATCCCACATCCTCTTATTCCATTAACATCCAAAACATTATTAATCTCTATTTTGAAGATACTGAGCAACTGAGTCTTCAGAGCCGTCAGAAGAAAGGAACGTTCAGAAGATTCACCACCCTTTGCGTGAAATCATTTCCTCCTGTGTTTCTCCTGAATGGCCAGATCCTTACTTTGAAACTGTGACCTCTGGCTCTTGACACCCCAACCAGAGGAAATGTTGTCCTTGCATCCATCCTGTGGAATTTGACAGGGGCTTTGTATGTTTCACTGACATCACCAGTCATTCATATAAACTCTAGAGAGTATGGGCCCAGTATGCTTAATCTCATAGGTCAAACAACCTCTCCCAAGAAACAAACTAGTGAACATTTGTTTCATTCCCTCTGTTAAGTATATCCTTTTTTGGGTAAAGTGACCAAATGTGCATGCAACATATCAGGCATGGTTGCTGCACTGGGGCCCTATATAATTTTATTTATACGTATTTGGTATTCAAATTCTCATGCAATAATAGGCGATGTACCTTTGCCTTCCTAAATGCTTGCTGTAACTGCATGTTAACTTTCAGCCATTTGGATGTGAGGACACCCATGCCACACTACCACCTTTCAATCTCTCACCATTTATAAAATACTTTGCTTTTCTACTTTTTCTGTCAAAGTGGATGACATTACATTTTTACATATTATGTTCCACCTGCCAAGTTCTCACCTGTTCAGTTAGTCTTTCTATATCTCCTTTAAGCCTTTTTGCACCATTCCCTCAGTTCACATTGGCATTGAGCTATGTATCACCAGTAAACCTGGACACACTTCCACATCCATTACCAAAGATTGTGACATCTCAGTCTCAGCAGCAATCCATGAGGCACTCCATTCGTCACGGCATCCCAACCTGAAAATTACTTACTTATTCTGATTCTTTTTTTTCTGTCCATTAACTAATCCTCAGTCCACCAAGTATGTTCTTCCCAATTCCATATTTTGTTTAATAACCACTTGTACAGCACCTTGCCAATGGCTTTCTGAAAGTCCAAATACACAACATCCGCTGGTCTTCCTTATCTAGTTACAACTTCAACTTTTAACAGATTTGTCAAACACTATTTCCCTTCCATGGATCCATATTGTCTTTGCACAAGCCTGTTATTCCATGTAACCTGATGCCAACTTCTTAATAATAGATTCCAGCATTTTCCCTGCTGCCGATATCAGGCTAGCTGGTCAATAGTTCCCTGCTGTCTCTCGTCCTTCTCTCTTGTAGGCAAGTATGCCGAAAGGGTTGGGTGACGAGGGATGTGAAAATATTAAATACCATCACGGAGCATATGAACCTGTGTTCTACAGAATTTCGCATTATTTAAATAGTAATTAACCTTTGTCTTTCTACAAATAATGTTAATTTCTACTGTCGGCAATTTGATAAATAGGTGGAGTTGTGGGGAAAGGGAGTTAGTGATTTTGTAATAGCTATTGATCATTTTAAACCTACTGATTGCTATTGTTACATAGGAAATTGATTAGCATAGAATTTGATGGATTAGTAATCACAATACAAGAAAATTTTGGAGCCCAATTTTTGACTCCTAGTATTATCCCCTCATTTCTCCCTCCTCCTTGCATCCTCCTAGGTTTTTTGGGGCTGTGAAGGACAGAAAGAGGAAACTGATCAAGGAATGAGTTCTTCACCTTGCAATGAACAAGTGCTTCAATTGAGTAGGCTGGATTAAACGGGCCTTTGACGGGCTGATGGCTCGGTTACATTTTTTTCTCTCTTGTAACAGAGCCAAATTCTTATTGCAGCAAGCAACTGGGTCTGAAATTTTTTCTGAATCTCTACAGTAGCTCTTTGTCACTGTTGGTCTGCAGTTTATACTTGTGTTTTATAATTCCTCTTGGGATAAGTTACTGAAGGGGGAAAATTACAGGGTGTTGATGGATGAGTAAAGAGTTTGAGTCTCAGACTATCTGCCCCTGTATTTGCAGTTGAGTAGGCTTGGGGGTTTGTTTGTGGAATGCTGTATCAGCTGAATGAACAGTTAAACTTGTGGGTCTTTTCAGAGCAGAAATGTCATTCACAAAACAGTATTCTGCAGCAAAATGCTGATTCAGTAGAAGAACAAAATAAGGATGATCACTTCAATGCAGATTCAAGTTGGGGCACAGGCATAACTGTGAAATAAGTCAGTGGTGAACTCCTCAGCAATATTTGTTTGGAGCTTATGAAAGGCAGCTATGTTTAATGTCGGCCATTGCAACCCTACTGGTGAATAGCAAAGATTAATGGAAGCATTTATGAGTGCTGAATTAGGCTGCAGAGTTGATTCTAGTATGATAGGCTGCCTTTTCTAATGGTGGATTTCGTAAGAAAAATGAGCTCCTTTTTAATATTTGTATCATCAATATAGTTTGGTGATGAAGTTTAGGGGATGGATAGTATATTCAGCTATCTGGTGGCAAAATGTGAAGGTGGATGAAAAGATTATATACTGCAGCTTCATAACTTGTAAATTTATTAATTTTCAATTATTTCTGACAATGTTGAATTGAAATGGATGTACATGGCTATAAGTGCTTCAGAAAATAATTTGTGTACTGGACAGCCAATTGTTTTTTTTAGATCCTACTTTCAGCTTGCAAATTAATTCTGAAGTAACATCAGTTACCCTAATAACATCAGCTGAGACATCAAGGGGAACTCTGGCCTCTAAGCCAGAAGGTTGTGGATTCAAGTCCTATTCCAAAGGTTTATTGTGGCACATATGTACATGATTGAGGGGAAAGCTGTTCCATGAGGAAGTATTTAATCCAGAATAAACCGGGAAAAGTCCAGGTCATCTTGATTAAAGAATTTGCAGATTGTAATACATAACTGATGTTTCAAATAGACAGAGAAACCATCAACCAGGCTATCTGAGAACAGATGCCTATAAATCATCTGAACCTTGAAATGCAGTTCATGTTGTAAGTTCATTTACAGATGGTTTACCATTTCAATAGTGGCTTTTATTGTTGCATTTGTTTGAAATTTATTGTTTTTGAGATATATTGATAACAGAATTTTACTCTTTGCAATGACATTAATCCCTACACATGACTGAACGCTTAGTAACAGGAAATCAATTTTAAATGGGTGGTTTTGCATAAATTGCATATGTATTTTTGGTCTTTTTAATGTTCCTAAGTGCTTTGCTTACCTTGTAGATTGTCAACATGCATGGATGTTAATAAAGTGAAATGCACAAAGTTTATTTTTTAAGTTATCGAATGAAATAAGCTGATAATACAAATCAATTGATTTAATAATCTCCTTTTGGTGATTTTGTATTTGAATCTTCATCTGTTTCACATTTATTAAAATGTTAGTTAAAACTGCCATCTAGGATGTAGACTAAAGTCTTGGTGTATAAAGAACTGATCTAACTAGGTCACTTTTAAGAGAAATAAATAGTAAAATTCCTTTTGTTGATGTTGCCCACAGGTGGTTGACAGGAGGAAAGGAATTGCAGATGCTCCTGAATGGTTCAAAGGGAGTAAATTAAACTATGCAGAAAATCTTCTGAAGCATAAAGATGATGACAAAGTGGCTCTTTATGCAGCATGTAAGTGTTTTAATGTTTTGATTTTTTTCTTCTGTTAGTGATGTGGGTGAGGTGGTTAAAAGCTCTCTTGAATGAAGAAACCTTGTCTTTTTTATATAGCAGAACAAAGCCAAACCTGCCTTGAGGCTTTGGCTTTAGAATATGGAACATGTAAGCCATTCTTCTCCTCATCATGTATGGTTGCAATATGTCTTGTGAAATCTCAATTTAACTCAGTACACCTAATCAGCTTCTTGAGAAATAATCTCTGTGTTGAATCTCTTCNNNTCTAATGGTAATCTGGTAAACCTCTGGAAGAAAAAATCAATAACTTTCTATCACCTGGTCCCAACTCCCCCCACCCCCCACCCCGACAACCCTCACTCTCAGTGCTAACTCAGGATATTATCCATTACAGTGTATTTATAGATGTTCTGGAAGTCATCATGATTTCACTGTTACATTTTATTTGTTGTTTGGTATTCAGACCACAGCTGTTGTGGAACTCCTGTTGCCTATGGAAGGTTTGACAAATAATTACTCAAGAGCACCTTTCAAAATCAGATGGTTCATCTGTAGAAATTCTTGAGCCGGAAGTACATGTTCAAAGTCTTTATTGAGATTATTGGTTAATAATTAAATGTACATCGAAAAGCTTAAGTTGTTACCACACCTTGAGCACACTTGTAGAAGTATACATTGTGTTAATCAGTTTTTAATATGCTGGCAATAGAGTATCGGTCCATTGTGTTGGGTCCTTTTCATTGTTATTCTGCTCAGATGTGAGCAAGTTCAATTTTCTGGCTGATTTTTGCTTTTCCAATGTGTTTAAAAATATCCTATTAGGCAGTTGGCTCCTGGTGCACTTTTGTTGCCAGACACCAGATTAAATTTCCACTTGTTGTTTTGGGATCCATTGCAGTATTTAATTACCTATGCACACAACTGACTCTGTACAGTGTCCCAATGTCATCTCATTTGAATTTTGTTTCTAATCAAAATAGGTCTAGCAGGTGATCTTGCAAAATAGTTCTGATGCAATCATAATTCATGTTTTCTTATCAGTAGATGAAATTTTAACAGCAGCTTTTCATAATTTTTATTAAAGTTTCATAGAACATCATTAAAGTTGCCTTTTATGATGCTGGGGTGTACAATTGCAAAGTGTGCTTCATTCTAACTGTCAAATGAACCTGAGATGATTGGATTATGTTGTCCATTTTTAATCTGTTATTTTGCTTAACAGCAGAGGGTAAGGAGGAGATTGAGAAAGTGACATTTGGAGAGCTAAAGAGAGATGTTGCTTTGTACGCTGCAGCACTCCGAAAGATGGGGCTGAAGATAGGCGACAGAGTTGTTGGTAGGTTTCCTTTTGATTTCTAAATAAATACATCTTATTTTATATATCTTATATAAAGATATCTTTGATATCTTATATCAAACATTTGAAACATGTTTAATTAGAGAGTGAAAATTAGTGTATTTAGGAGATACTGCTCTGGTGGTCTCCATGCAAGATATACTTCTTCAAATGATATTACACTGTATTTGAATCTTGTTTTATTTGAATTAATAGCCTATTCTATTTTCTTTTCAATGTCTAACTGCAGTGTACTGGCACCCTACTTGTTTTCACTAGAGTAAGAAATATTGTGGTATTCAAATCAGCACTCAAAATAATACAATAGTTGTTACATTGATAACAAAGTACTATTTCTTTGAAAGCACTTTGGGGTTTCCCCTGAAGTCATCAAAGGCAGTTTCAGAAATGTAAGTTATTTCTGTTTTTATAATTTCCAAGAAACTGTATTGATGCTGTTTAAACTATTAAAAACTTGTAATATCTGGTGTTGTGCAATGAGTTGCCATGGTACAGTACCAACAAACAAGTGCTTGCATGAGATCTATTTGACTTGCAGCTTCATTTTTTGCTACTGGATTATCCTTTGTAGCCAAGGTGTGAAACCTATCAATTATTACAGTAGCACAATAGTTAAAGTTCTTTGACTAGAGGCCTGCACTTTTGATCCTGAGACATCAGTTTGAATGCTACCTAGGTAGTTTGTGAATCTAAATTCAAATAATTAAATAAGTTTGTTAAAAGAGTTGGCATTAACCAAGAAATAACTAGATTGTTTTAAGAAGCCATCTTTGAGAATAAACCACATTCTACTACTCAGTCCAGAGGCAATAAGGGATGGATAATAAATGGTGACGTTGTTTGCAACGATTATACTCTGAATGAATCAAAGAAAAATTATGCCTCTCCATCTAATTGCAGCCAGCCTGCTGACTGGGTACTGATACTCGTAGAACCTGTTTGATGTTAGACTCAGATTAGTTTATTGTCATACATACCAGTGTGCAATGAAATTCCTTGCTTACATGAAGCTCACAGAATAAACAGCATAAATGGTAATAATAAATACAGTGACAAGTGCAAAACAGCAGAATGGCGTAAGATTGTAGTGTAGTCTGAAGCAGTGCAAAAAGAAATGCTGAAGTGACAGTAAATGGAATTAATACAGAGGTAGAGTTAAGAATCTGAGAAAGTGGCAGCATCACTGGAAAGGGGATGTGAAAGAGGTGATTGGTTCAGGAATCTGATAGCAGTGGGGAAGAAGCTGTTCTGAAGTCTGGTCATCTGGGCTTTGAAGCTCCTGTATGCTCCAGAAAGGAAAAATTGCATCATTTAATTGACTGCGTCAGTGCTTTAGTTGCAGTTTTTAAAATTATTTTTCACAGAATGTGGGTGAGACTGACATTCCGGCATTTATTGGGTGCCACAGTGGTACAGTAGGCAGTGCAGCTATCTTGCAACTCCAGTGACCCGTTTTGATTATGTTCTCCGGTGCTGGCTTTTGAAGTTTGAATATTCTGTTTGTGACTGCAAGCATGTATCCCTGATGCTTCCATTTCAAGCCACATCCCACAGATGGGTTGGTTGTCAGGCCCTGTAAATTACCCCTTGGTTAGTGGGTGAATCGGTAAGGTGCGAATGTACACGGGTGAGAGAATAGGTTACAGGGAAATAAGTGGGGGAATGGAATTGGTTTGAGAGCCAGCATAGACTTGATGAGCTAAATGACCTCCTTCTATGGCATAAGGAAATAAAATAAAGTAAAATATTGACACTTCCTAATTACCCTTGGGAAGATTGGCAGTAAGCCACAACTTTGTATTATTAGAACTAGAAATGTTAACTATTGTTCTTTCCACAGATGCTGCCTGAACTGTTCAGTGTTTAATAGCTTTTTCCGTTTATATTACAGTTTGGAAGGTGCTGTTATAATTGTCTATCTGAGTAACTGCAGTGCACTTTGTAAGCAGTATACATTATACCCAAGGTGTGCCAGCAGTAGAAGGAGTGAATATTTGACATAGTAGATTGCGTTCCAGTCGAATGGACTGTACAGAATTAGAATCAGGTTTATTATCACTGACATTTTAAAAACTTTATTTACAGCATGGTAACGGGCCCTTACAGCCCAATGAGTCTGCCCTGTCCAGTTAAACCCATGTTAACCTACCTGTACATCTTTATGGAATGTGGGAGGAAACTGGAGCACCCGGAGGAAACCCATGCAGACGCAGGGAGAATGTACAAACTCCTGCAGACCAC
>JARFYF010000046.1:17234674-17247833 GCA_030265395.1 Rhina ancylostomus
GAGCTGCTCTTTATATTGTCAAAGGGCTTCTGACAAGTGCTGTCTATCCATTCAGTTGTAATGTAAATCACAACTGAAGCCTTATTACCTTGTGGGCAGAAGGAACTGAAGTAAGTGTGTTCCCTCTGCCAGATCCGGTTATTTTTGAATCCGCAGGTTCTTCATGAGTTGAAAACAACTTGGTGCTTCACAAAGTTTTATTGGAAAAGTTTGAAACAAAGAAACAGTCACAGAGCACATGGCACTAGCTTTGTTGAGCTGAGACAAAGGGAACTAAAGATGAGCTCGGGCCAGGGGAGAGGAGAGCAAGAGAGAGATTAACAAAAAGTGACTCCTTTTATACCTGAGATAAGAGATACTCTTTAGCTAACAATAGTCCAATCGGGAAACCTATTAGATACTTGTGGCCAAACTAACCAATGAGGGAAAAACACACATTCACCTGATGGACGAACCAATAAGCTAGTAAGCGGCCATTCCTTGTGCAGCTACTTGAGGTGTATTAAGCACGATACATGTTTAAAAAATAATTAAAACAGTCGAATCCAACATCTCTGAGGTTGAGTTCTTCCAGGATGACTTGATCAGTGATGGAAAATTGGAGCTGAGTCGGCCTTCTTTGCCAGAGTTGATATTTCAGTTCTCCAGCCAGCCAGATTCAGAATTATTTAAGCTGTGACTCCTGCTCTGTCAGCCAGCATGTTAATTATTAAGGTAATCATAACTGCTGGGAACCTTGCTGTCGTTCTGGGCTGGTAAATAATATGCTGGGTGCTTGGGTGTTCCTGCAGTCTCAGCTTTGGGAAAACAGCTGTCTTGTGAGGTAATTCTAATGCAGCCATATAAAAAAAATTATGCTTCATTTGTTGTTCATATCAGGATTGCAAGTACTTAATCAAACCATCCCAAAACTTTGCCAGATAATCAGAGTTCACTGAGCCTTGAAAAATCACAACTGAAGGCTGTTTCTAGATCTAGTGATGACTCTAATTGCTCTCTTCCATTTATAGTTTAGCAGCCCAGATGTTATCTTCCATTTTGTATTGGTAGGTAATTATCCATAACCCAGTTGTGGTTTGTATTATTTATGCAGCTTGTGTTTTAGATTTTCTTGGAATTTCACAAAACAGACTTTTTAAAAAAAATTAAATTCCTTCTTATCCACTTTGAACTTAAAAAGGGGCATCCTAAAGAACTTGAGTCATGCTCTATCCAAACATGGTCTCTAGTGAGGATCCCTCCTCTCCACGGACTTCAGTTATGCAAATCTTTCTTCTAACTCCTCTCCCATGTGCCTCTTCCCATTTCATTCCCTATCCTTTTTGGTCTTTTAAGAGTTTCTGGTAATGCAATTTTGTTACTTTTTTCCCCCTATGGAGTCTTCTTGTTTGTTTTGAATATGACCACATCATGTCACCCTTCTCTGAGGTGCTTTCTTCTCCTTTGTTATAAATATTTCTCATTTTGTCCACCTTTGTCACATCCATCAGAAATTCCAATCTCTGTCCAGCTCTGTTTCCTTTCTTGAGTTTTCTGCAGGGGCCTGGTCCTCAATCAAGCCTTGTAAACTTTCCCTTTTCAATGGCACTGATGCTTTCCTGTTGCATAATGTTCCCATTGACAGTTCCCAGTTGCCTCACCCTGCGGTAATTCAGTAGTTCAAGTATTTATCTAATTCTACAATCTGCTGAATAGAAGTCCATGCCAACAGAATATGGATGAAGGGGAAAGACTTCAAGGGGAAGATACAAACATATTCAAATGTGAAAGATTAGCTTTAAATGCTTGTTTTCCACAAAAGGACAGGCTACACAATTTGTGAATGGAAATGTGCAATGCTGGAAATTAGTAGCACCTGCAAAGAGAAAAAAAGGTTTCAGGTGCTAACCCTTCACCAGATTAACGAATTGCTTACCTTCCAGTTCTGAAGAGCCTGCATCTGTACTGTCAGCCTGTCTTCTCTCTCTTTACATGTTGGCAGAATTACTGTTTGCATGTACTGGATAGATAAGTTGCAAGTTTGCAATAATCTTGAAATGTTAAGGCTAAATAAACATCCTAATGCAGTGCAGCGGGAGTAAAACAAATAACAATACTTAATATGGATAGAAGGAACAATAAAAATGGAAATTGTAGTATTAGAGAAAACGGAAACTGCAAAGGAGCTATGAAGATGAGGATGGTAAATAGCTCAGTTAGCAGAATGGATAAATAACAATTTCTCTGAATTTTTATTTCAATTTAAATTGGAACGATGCTAACAATATACATACGTACTTTGACTTTAGAGAAAAGTTTTGAGATAAACTAAAAAGCAATATATCTCCTGGAATAGATGACTTGTATATATTGTAGGGTACGTAGAAATGGAAAGGAGGAAATTTGTAATGCACTGATAATTTTGACTTGGATTCTTATTGAAATCAGGCATATATTGTGTATCTGTTCAAAAATGGCTCTGAATTATATTCAGAATAATCACAACTTAATGAGAAAATTATGAAATTAAACATTACAAAAAATATTGTCAACACCCACTCAGAGAGAGCAGATTTCTTTCAGATTCAGAAGATAGGGGTTTAATTTCCATTCCCACATTGCCTATAGAACTTAAGCGATACTGAGAGGTGGCTGCACAGAGAGAGGTATCATTTTTCAGGTGAGATTTAAAGCAAGTCTATCTTTGGTAGATGTAGAAGAACCCACGGCACTATTTCAACCATGGTAGAGGAATTTTTTCTGCATCCTGGAATAAATTTATCCCTCAACCAACATCAGTTTATCCTGACTGTTATGTTATTTTGTGTTCAAATTACTGGCCAGTGTTATGTACATTGAAACAGTGACTAAACTTCAGAGGTGTTCAATTGACTGCAAAACAGACTGGGAAACCTTGAGACTGTGAAAGGATAGACAATATTGCAGTTTCTTTACATGAAAAGAACCCCTCAAGTGACAGTGAACACAGTTTTAGAATGGTTTAGATCTTGCCTGATTTAACTAAACAATTTCTTTTCAGGAGATCAACCTCAAGTTAATGGCACAAGCCCTCAAGATGTACACCTCACTTACAAAATGTTTTTTTTAAAAAATACACCAGTAACCAACTGCTTTTCTAAGTCCTCTGGTTATCAGTGTAGCAAACTTTAAAATTACCACGTGTGGGAAGAGACACAGAGACAACGTTTCAGGTTGGAGATCCTACAGTAGAGGAATGCAGTTCTGATGCAGGTTCTCTGACCTGAAATGTTGACTCTGTTTCTCTTCCCACTGGACCGTATTTCCAGTTTTTTCTGTTTTTGTTTTAGATTTCCAGGATCTGCAGCATTTTGATTTTCAAATTTTAAAATGAAGCAAGCAGGGAGTAGCTAAGTTGCAGTGGTCGGTGTGGGGGGGTGAACAAAAGTTTGTTTTGAACTCTTCATTTTCTGAGCATCCATAAATAAAATCAAAGACCACTGCAATGTGGTTTGATCCACAGAACACTCAAGCTGAATGGTCAGAAGAGGTAGCTAAGATTGGGATGCTGGGTTATGGCTGGATTAATCAATAGCGAATGAAGTTCAGGGCAGACAAATCTAAAACTGCTACATGCTTTTGACCAACTTAGTGGGAATGAAAAATGAGACTTCAATTGTGATCTGTGCTGTCATCATGAATACTACAGATATCTTTCCCTCGGCTTTAGTATTGCAGGAAAGAGCAAAGAAGATGAATGGCAATATAGGAAAGAGAACTATGAGCAATTTAACAATGCCAACAAAACAGCACTATAAAGAACCAACTTAAGATAAGTATTAATGTCAAGGGTTGCAAAACTAAGACGTAAGCAGTACTTTCCAACTGAGAGGCGCAGGTTCAAAGTTGTGACAAGTAAGTTCAGGGCTGATTTCAGGGAGTGTTTCTTTGCATAGGGGGAGCTGAAGCTGAAATAGATTGCCCAGAAAGGATGACAGATATCATTAGGTAGGTTTTTTTTGTGACAACTTCTGCTGTTTCTTAAATGAAATTGGATGGGGCTGATTTCAGATAAACTGTAATCCACATCTAAGTATCAGGAAGCTGTTGTTTGCTCCTTGCCTCTGACCTGAGCAGAATTCCATCGTCTGAACACTTGCATTTATCCTCCTCCCTGAACATGGCTCCCACTGTATGATACATTCTATGCAGCCTTGCCGTTCTTCTTTAACGTTAATCTGAATTGCAGACCCCATGCCCATTCAATCATATAGATTGACTACTTTTATATGTAATCAAATATTTTTATCTGCCTTATTTAACTTTGCTTTGGCTCAGAAATAATAAGTGTAATGTGTAAAACATTGATCAGTTTTCTAGTTTTATACCTTGGTGACACCACTACATAGTGGTGTTACAGAAAAAAATAGTTTTTGTCAATTTTAACTCCTGGGAAAGGTTGTTTTGTTGCAGGAACTGAGTGCATACGTTTAACATTCTGAATAAGACATTAAGTAAATTGCAATGCTCAATTTTGGGACTGTTTTTTGTCAATGAAAAGGGTAAAAGATTCTTATGTCATGGAAGCTTGGGTCATGGGTTAATTCCCTCTGTGGCTGGCAATTCAATCTGCCAGGATATATGGGGTGGGCTTTGTGAATTTTAACAAGGCTGCAAAATAGACAATTTCACTACATGGAAAAAATTACCACCCCTGTATCATGTCTCCCACGCGATGCATTTGAGCCCTGAACTGAAGATTGCCGAGACACTAAAGTCCAGTTAATCTTGTAGTCAAAAATAGGGACGTGGTAAAGAATCGGAAAACATAGGGGTGAGGTATTTGAATTGAACAAAATAGAATCTCTTATCAGTTATAAGAGCTTACTTAACAGCTCAGACAGCTAGGCTTCTCAAAGCCACAAGATGAATCAACTGGTACATGGCTAAATCTCCTAAAAAAACTCATTTCATTTTCTGCTGTTAGCTTTAATCACCTTCTGTCATGGCTGATCTCCACCTCTTGGTAATAGGTTGGTCCCTATAAATTCAGAGTAGTAAATTACACTGCTAAATCAATGCTTTTTTCAGGCTTAAATTATTTATGATATTACTTGACAATGTTCTATAATTAAATGAATGCAAAGCAGCTAACAGTACCAGAGCATTGCTTTATGTGATTTTCTGAGGCAAATTAAATTAATCATATGGGCCATTTGGAAAGTGTTACTTGAATTCTATTCAGAAGCCAGACCTTTCTAGGATATGTGAGATAGTGAATTCATTTGTGGGGTAATTAATGGCATTTTCAATACACAGATAAATAGTGGGTTCTCTGGCATGTTTGCATTCATTTTTATAATTTGTGTTAATCATTTTTGCAATTATTTTGTTACCTCAGAGCAATAATAGATGCCCAGGGGGCCTTAGTTACATACATTACAGCAGGACTCTTTTGCCTTATTAGGAGATGGGTGTTTAAGAATTAGAATCAATATTGGAGATCAAATGGAGGGGAGGTGGGGGACTGGAAATTAATTTCCCTTTCCTCTTCTGGTTGTTGAAACATAATTCATCTGATGGTGAATTTTGAAGGCTGGAGCCACATTGGCAGTGTTTCGATCATTTTCAAGTCCTTTGAAATTATACCAATTTCTTATGCCATTGGCTCGTGCTGTACACAAAGCTATTTGTAAATCAACAAGATTAATTAAGTAAGTTCTGCTGAGGTGTAATAATAGGTATGCTGCTTATAGTGCTAGTTGCACTTGTTGAGGTGCTACATCAACCTCAGGCAACACTGTGCAGACGAAATGAGACTCTATAGTACTAAGCTGATGAAAAGCTCCTCGGTCCCATTTCTAACACAACATAAATTGTACTCTATTAAAATTGATGCATTTTCTGTCAATGCAAATGTTTGAATGGTTGTGTCACTTTGGAAACTAATAGCTTGGTAAAACCAAACCATATCTTATTATTTATTTGCCTAAGTTTTTCTTGTGATGTGTAGCAGAGCATTTGATTTGTTCTTGAGGGTGATGGATAGTTCAGCAGTTCCCTTGATTATAGCATCCCTCTATCTTCCTCCTTTCCACAATAAGATTTAAAAGGGTGAAGGACAGAATGCACGTCCAAGCTAAATTGTAATGTGCTAAATATTTTTTAACGTGTTCAGTTGAACCTAGTGGAAGTGAACAGATTTTGATTGTTAATAAATAATTGTTTGAAGTCTTTCTCTCAAAAGGTATACAAATACAGGAAACCCAAATAGCTGATCATACTGAATAGCGGGAATTAATTTACATGTTCACTTTAACTGTTTGGACAAGTTCATTCCTCAATACATCGTTAATTTCTAACTGCCATTAGATTTCTCTTCTTGCTAATTTTTAGTTTGGAGATATTATGCAGATTATATATGTTTCCATTGAGGGTAATGACTCTAAGGTTTCACAGTTTTCAGTAAATTGCTAATTCTATTATGCTCACATTGAGTCTTGAGATGGATTTTTTTTTTAACTTTCCCATGGAACCTATCAACATATCTTGTAAAATGTGTGGAAGGAAAAGATGGTGCTTGTGGCATTTCTGCTGCAGTTGGGGACCACTGTGTGGTGCCATTGTACTTGATGTTCCCTCTGTTCATCTGCAATCCCAAAAATGCTCACCATTGTGGTTGATTTAATGAAGCACTCAAGGACAGTTATATTGATTACCAAGACAAAATTAAATTTTCTTTTTTATAGAACGCATATACGTAATATTTAATATCTTGGACACTTTGGGGGGGGGAAACATTGATTTCTATCTGTAACCACATCCATACTTTGTTTTTTCTGCATTTTTCCCTTCAATTTTCTTGTCCTGGGAGCAGTGGATTTGGGGGTAGGAGATCACCTTGGAACATACCCTGAATCATTATATATATCTTATCTGTATTAATAAGGATTTGTGGGGGAAATTAACCGCGGAAGCACCAAGCACTGATGTCTTTCATACACAGCAAAGACGCACATCTAATCAGGGCCTCCATCTTTGATTTGTTTTTGTCTTATTTTCCTCTCTTGAGTCCCTTAATTGGCAATTCTATGACATGTCAGGCTAATGCCAAATAAATACAGCAAACCCAAAATTAGGAGAGAACTTTACAGGAATTATTGCTTATTAGTTTTAGGTGCATTTGGAATTGGTTGAAATAAAATGTATTCCTAAATAATTATCACAGAATTATTTTACTATTCCAGTTCAGTTGTTCACATTTCATCTGACCTGTTTTAATGTCTTAAGTGGCCAGATGCAATGTCCATATCATGACTTTAGCTGGAATCTTTGTTCTTACATGCGTCAAGTACATGTGAGTGTCTGTCTGTCTTTATATGGTCCAATGTAAGATAGAAATTATAACATACTTTTGTTGATAAGCATGCTGCATGATTTACAATGTGTTTTTACAACTGTTACATCCTCAGAGAAACAGTGTTGAAAATGGTAAATGCATTTGTCCCATTTCCTGCAGGTGGTACAGACATCATTTCATGTTTCATGGGCCAGAACTTCACCATTCCAGTCTATAGAGGAGAGATACAAGCAAGGAACCTGGGGATGGCTGTGGAAATCTGGAATGAAGAAAGTCAGCACAATTTCATGTCTCTTCCTAATAATCTATTTTGATTTTAAGTCCATGATCTGCTCTTTTATCATGTTAATAAACATGTTCCTACACATCTGCCATTTAGGATGATGAAAACTTGAACTTCCAGACAATGGATTAAATGGCATAATAAACTATTCAGTGTCTGCTTCATTAGAAGTATGAAAAGTACTTAACTTGCTGCGATTGCTTTGGAATGTCTAAAGGGATACTCTGTGCATGCAAGTTGTCTTTTAACTGTTGTCAATGTGGGTGTCCCTTGAATTTGACTTCAGTTGCTCAGATTATAGAAAGGTTTGGAAAAATAAATAGGCAGGGGATTAATGGGCAGAGATTTGTATTAGTTATAACACAATAAGTATAATTGGCCCAACTCAGACTTCTTTATAAAAGCCACACAGGCAACAGTTTTGTGGTAATTAAGAGTTCTACACCCAAATTTTGCATGAAATTTACTGTTTTTACAGATTTTTCAGACTGAAAGCAGAATGTAGAGGTAAAAGTGAAAAATACAGGGTTGTGTGTGTGTGTGTGTGTGTGTGTGTATATATGTATATGTGTGTGTGTGTGTGTATGTGTGTGTGTATGTATATATATATATATATATATATACACACACATACACGAGGTCTGTGGCCTATTTCTTTTCCCTGGAGACATTTTGCAATCTGTGATGCTCTGTTCTCTTTAATGTTTCCATTCTCTCCTTCGTGGCAGTATCTGCAGATGATTGATTGGGTTCTACCCTCCCATTGATAATATCCATCTTTATCTCTTTACCTTGTCATGATGAAGCCTATCATAGTAAACCACCTTTTGATACGATGGTGAATGAGCTCAAATGTGTCCATTTGAATAGAAAACCAAAGAACTAATTTTGGGTCACTGCCAAACCCTCTGCACCTTACTAACTATACTGTAAGTTTCTGTGATTGCTTGTTGTGGTTTAACATAATTTTGAAGTTTTGTAAAACCCAGAAATGATTTTCAAATAGTCTATCCACTTAGGTTTGTGTACCAATACTTGTCTCTGCCCTATCTCACTTCTTGGTGCCATGGTTTTTTTTCCCATATCTCCACACTGTTCTTTAAATGATCTAATATTCTTCCACCTATCCACCATTCTACGTTACTCCCTCCATGCCAGTCACCTCAGTCCTCACTGACCTATTCTAGTGGGTCTTCTCTCAATAGACTGAATTTTAAATCCTCAGCCTGATCTTCAAATTTCTCCACAACGCTACTCCTGTCCCCATTTACCTTGCCTTTCTCACAGCTTTAAATCCTTCCCTCTTTTTCACTCTCTGGCCTCCAGTGTACCATCTCTCCTTTTACTCATCGTTGGTTAAGGAGCAATCACCCTCTTAATTTCCTTCTTTCTGGAGCTCCTACCCCAGAGCCCACTGCATTTTGACCTTCCTGCTTACTTTTAAAATCTTTCGTGAAACTTATCTTTGGGGCCAAATTTCCTTTTGTTTCACAAAACTGTTTTGTGTTAAGTATTGTTTTTCCCTTTTGATACTTGAATGATCAATGCACCAACAGTGTCTTTGCTTATTCAAATATCTTTAACAGACGCCACACAAAAACACTTCACGATTATGTCAAGCTTGTATTTTCTGCCCCTGCACCCCATCCCACCCAACCTTTCAGGGTCATCTCACAGATTCTACATTGAATGGAATTCCACCCTGTGTAGCTTTGTGTCACTCTTAACACCCCAGTCCCTATTCATGCTGGTACTTCTCCCCCTCTTGAAATCAGTCCTAGCAACCCTTCTTTCTCTGGTCTTTTTCTTGCTGGCATTTTCCTTATCTCCTATTTATCTGTCCACCCACCTGCACTTATCTCTAAGTCAATTTGTTGGTGTTCCAACCTCTATATAAATGGGGAAACCTGAGTTTGGGAGAATTCCTGCCACCCCTGGATCATTGATTATGTTGTTCCTGGTTAGTGACTGATTGGAGAAACCTTAAAATTGCTGTCTGTCATATTTCACTGATGATTGTTGGGCAGATCTTGATATCAAGACTACCTTTACCTGTTGGGAAAATTCAGTCATCTTTTCTGTTCAGATATGAACAGCTTTAATGCTGCTTTCATCAATAAAAGATTGAATTAATTATGATCCACTGTAGCCTTTAAGTAATAAGGTGTACATGATGGTCACGGTGCCAAAAATTTAATTACTTACTTTTATAGAGAAGGTAATAAGCATTTGCAAGTGGCATTAAGCAATTCATTGAGGACATTACAACAAAACAAAGCAATAAAATTTATGGAAAAGATTCCATTGATTCTCTTTTCATCCCTAGGACAAGTCTTGTGGGGAGAAAGTGGAGAGCTGGTGTGCACCAAACCCATTCCCTGTCAACCTACACATTTCTGGAATGATGAAAGTGGCAGCAAATACCACAAGGCATACTTCGCTAAATTTCCAGGTACAAGCTGAATGATTGAAAATATATTTTATCGCAGTGACTCTGGTTCTCTTTGACTGTTAACAATATGAAGTGTTCAGAGGTTCACTTGTGTCTTGAGGTTCACTTGGTTGCAGGGCCTAGAGTATTTTAATACATTTCTTGATGCCTTAAAATCAATGGGAGATTATGGTTTGGAGGTTTTATGATGTTGACATTTCAACAATTCTCAAGGATGTGGTAAATGAACCAAATAGAAATAAATCCATCTGGCTCATTGCCAACCTGTATTGTAAGTAACAGTACTGAGTTAGAACAATGACGAAAATATTTTTTTTGCATAAATTGAATATTTTGTGCTCTGAGAATTTTGGAGATGCCCAGTGCTCTAAAGTGCTTGTATATTATCTGGTGAGGTGTGGAATGTCAGCAGACAAGGTCAATTTACTCACTGCTGAATAAACAAAAGCTAAAGCAACTTCTACCAATAAAAGCAGGGTATATAATCCAGAAAAATGCAATGAGCGAAGGACAGTTATATATACATTCTATGAGTAACATCAGTTTCAGTCACTTGCAACAGCATGATTACCAAGCTGTTTGTTGGGGAAATCATCCAATCATCACCGCTCTGGCTGGTTATGTTATTGGCACAATAAGTGGACGTACCTTGTAGAGGAAGGAAAAACAATGATTCATTCGCAAATATTTTTCCACATCACATCAGCAACTTGTGAATTTACGTGGGGTCACTGCCTTATTATTCTAAGGCACTCTCTCGGGGTTGAGAATAATTTGCTTCCATTACAGTTCTATGAGTTATGAAGTGATTAATGAATCCTATGTGAGATCTTCACATGCTGTCACAAGTGGGGCTTGACAGGGCGGGTAGGTGCATTGCCTGGATTATTGCAGGATGCTTCCACTGCATTAGGCCACCATATGATCCTGGAAAAAAACTTCAGTTATTTAGACCTTCCAGGTTCTTGAGACAGGGATTCCCGGGATGTTCCACTTTTTTTCAAGAAGGCTTTGAGGCTGTCCTTCAACGTTTTCTCTGTCCTTCTGAAAGTTGCTTAGTGTGAATTCGTGACCTCATCTCTGTCATCTGAGGAAAGAGAGCATTTAAGGGAAGACATTTTATTCGTTACTTGTCTTCAAGAAAGGAGAAAGGTCTGATTCTGATAAGTGAACACAATTCTCCTTCCTGTCAGTCACAGGGAAAATTAGAGAAGAAACTCTCATTCACCAAGTCACAATGTGATTCTGCCTAACAAGAGGTACAATGAACATCCAATTTAATGTACAATTAATACAAAAAAAAGTGCACGGAGCATCATTGACCATTGTACATGGTCATCTTCTATCTTGGGATTCCATCAACTGGGAAGGAAGATGTTTCTCAAATTTGTCTGCCCCCTCCCCCAGTAATCATCACCATCTTTCTTCTGCTCCACAATGACAAACTATGTCATGATCCTCACCAACTGATCAATCACAGACCTATTCCAGAAGAGACTGGGATGGCATATAGTTGTGTCATTGGTCCAACCCTCATTTGTTTTTTTTTAACTAACTATTTATGGGATATGGACATTGTTGGCAATGCTGACATTTATTGTCTGTCCCTAATTGTCTCTGAAATGCAAGGCAGTTAAGAGCCAACATCATCAGTGAGTCTGGAGTCATACATAGGCCAGACTGGATAAGGATGGTAGATTTCCTTCTTAATCTTTCCTTCTCACTATAATACATCATTTCATTTCTTAAAATGCTCTTTGCTAGATGGGGTTAATCTAGAGGACAAATGGGAAACTGTCAATGTTCATCTTCATTCCAGAACCAAACTGCACCAACTTTAGTCATAGAATTACAGCACACAGGTGATGCTTCTGTGGATGCACACATTGATACTGAGCTGCAAATCATTATTGATTCCTTTATTGATGAACACAAAAGGAGATGATATGTATCGAGCCTCTGGAAGACAAAAATCCTTTACCAACCTGACCTTCAACAATCAAGACTCATGACAACAGCTTGGGAGTCACCTCTCACCGAGGGCAGTCATCAGTGACAAACCCTATTGCTGCCTCCAGTGTCCTGGCACAGCCTGCAGAAAAGTGTTCTTGGACTGTCCTCGTATCTGGCACCAAGCTTATGGTCTACTGAGAAGTAGTGATTCCTGCTTATCTGTTTATGTTGGAGACTAGGACAACATGCAGTTGGGAAATGCCACCAGTGCTAACTCTGCAAACTCATCCAAATGAGCTGGTAGATCATTGTACTCTCCAAGGCCAACGCCCCCAGCGTCTTCGTTCTGATCACCCAACTTTGGGTGGCCACCTCATCTACACACGCCTGACACCAGCTAACGTTAGATATCAGGGAGAAAGATTTCAGTCTTTCCCGTAAAAGATCATTAGCTGCCGATGTAACATATAGGATCTAATCTACTGATGTCTTTCAGTTCTAAATGGTGATAGTATATCCAGAATCAAAATGATATCTGGAAATATTTATTGCTGAACTAATTGTTACAGAATATCTGAAATTCAGGTTTTTCAAAATTTAGCTAACTATAATTCTTTTCCCTCCTGTGTCTTACATTCCATAAGCAATAGGTAATTTTACAAACCATTGATAACATTCGGTTAAGATTAAATCCTACTTTGACTATTGATGCCAACCATTTTAACTCTAATTCACCACCAATTCATGGACATTGTTTTGTGATTGTTGGATGAATTTCCATGAGAAGCAAAATTTCTGATGATCTAAATCCCTTCCAGTTTTATTTTGATCACCCCATGACAGCTTTTTCCTTCGGCTGATCCCAGAATCATCCATCATATCAAAGCTATTGCTTATTCATGCCATTCCACCAAAACTGTTTTATCACATTCTAGGGTAATTCACAGTCTAACCAATTGCCACAGTTATTGACTGCAGTCTCCCTGATGAGTTGCTAAGCTTTGCCGGTGATAATACTTTATTTGCTAAACGAGTGCAATCTTCTTTGGTCTGATTCTACAAGACTGATACAGCCACTTATTACTATGCCTATAATACTGCAATCAATTAAAAGGGTTATTAGAATTACACGTGCTTAGGATTTATTGAGCGT
>JARFYF010000046.1:17249015-17261775 GCA_030265395.1 Rhina ancylostomus
GTTGCCACTTGGGGCCTCCCCACTCAGCACTGGCCTTTGCCAGCAAGATCAGCCTTTCTGATCAGGATTAGGTTAATTTCAGGGCTCTGTGGATTGTGAACATTGAGTGAGGGTATGGACCATACTCAGCAAAATTCAGCTATTTGACTTCTTAAACATTCTACCAAATGTAAAATAAATATTCAAATGTACACAAGAAGTTAAGGTTGAGATACCATAAATACATAATTTTAATGTCAATAGAGTCTAAAATTTTAATGGTTTTACTAGTGAGAACAAATACCAGAAATTCTTTGGCATCTAGATAGGTATATTGATTGGGGATATGGGGTGAGCCAATAAACATTTCTGCAAAATTCTACGGTGCGTGCTGAAAATCCTTTTCTTTGTGTTCCCCACCTTTGTAGAACCACTGATGAATGTTTGGATAACATCAGTGGAGCTGTTTCAAGTGAGAGGGGCCCATTGATGTGGAGTTTGATATTAGGACCAAATCAGTTTAGGCGATGGTGTTAAGAGGGTTGAGGTTCCTCCTAATGATCTTTGGGAAGAGCATGGTCCCAAGGCAGACTAACTATTAGTGGAGCAGATATTAAAGATCAGGTTGTGATGGGAAAATTTGGGAGCCTTCAGGGAAAGCTTTCAGGAAGGATGTTTATTAGAGGATGTGCTTGAGGTGGGTTCCCAGTGCTGAACTCCATGGCTGTATTGGAATGGCACCTGTATGCACTGTGAAGACATGTTTCTGTACAAAGTTGTCCCAGGAGATGCATGCATGATTAGAAATCTCAAAAGTGTGTCCAGACCTGCATTTGATTCCATTGGCATGGGATCCCTGCAGTGCATATAATTTTCTTTTCCCTTGCTGACTTTTGATATTGAAATTGTATCATGCCATGCACAAATATTGTATAATGCAGTAAAATTTCTAGATCCTAAAGTTTTCACCAATTCACTGATTCTAGCAGAATGTGCAAAACAACACGCCCTGTGAAGAATTGGGGAGTTACTGACAGCAACTTACAATTTCCACATTTGATTTTGCCATTGCACAGTCCAGAAGTTGGTGTCTGATTTCCTCCCTTTATGGCTGTTGTTATTTCTCATTGCAACTCCCCGGCACATGAATAAAGTTTGAGAATGGCTTATTATGGTATTTTTGTCAGTTGCAGCAGAGTCTATCTCCACTAAATGAGGTTTAGCAGCCTTGACGGGAAACAGACCACACAGAGTAAATCATAGACTCTTTTGGCAAATATCAAGTCTTAAATCACACGTGTATATTTTACTGGTGACATAATCCAATATCATTTAGAGCTGGATGTTCAAAATTAAATATTGATGTGTTTGTATTGTTTTAAAATGCAGCCAGATGTAGACTGCTAATTCTTTTTCTTTAATTGGTTTGTAGAGTAAAAGGTAAACCTTGCAACTTAAGACAAAATATATTCTTTTGAAATCAAAAATGATCTGAGGATAATGTTGTGAAGTAATTCATTTGCATAATACAGCACAGCACGGGAACAGACCCTTCAGCCCCATCATGTCTGCACTGACTGTGGTGCCAGTCTAAACTAACCCTATGTGCCTGCACATGATTCGTTTCCCTCTGTTCCCTGCCTGTTCATGTGTTTGTCCAATTGCCTCCTAAATGTGCTCTCAGGCAGCCACTCCTAATCTACTTTCCCTGGTTCTTGCCTAATACTGTTGTAATTAGCCTTCCCCCCCAGTTTAGCACTTTCACCCAAGGACAAGTCTTATCTTTATCCATAACTTTCCTAAAACTTACAAAATTATAATCATTATTCCCTAAATGCTCAACCCTTTGAAACTTTGATCACCTGGCCAGCTTTATTCCCTGGTCGAGTATGGCCCCACCCCTTGTTTCAAGAAACCTTTCTGGGTGAACTTAACAAATTCTGCCCCATCTTAGCCCCTGGCATTAAGGGAGTCCCAGTCAATATTTCACAAGTGCGGAAAGGTTTTACGAGAAGTGCTTCAACTGCCTTGGCTATTTTAACTGTCATTGATGTTCAAACAGGTGTATGGGCACATGGTGACTACGCTAAAATAAACCCCAAAACTGGAGGGATCGTAATGCTGGGCAGAAGGTAGGTTTGAGAAATTAAAACAGTTGTTTGGATTTTCTTCCTCTCTGATCTTATTGTAACAGAAGTGCTCACATCTAGAGAAATGATATCAAGATGTGTCTATGTTTGAGAAAGCTCTTATAAAATTTTCACCAAGCTTTCACCACATAGCAGTGGCAGTGGGACCATCAGCAACTGCAGGATCATTGGTGAGCAAGAGGTGAGGTGAGGAGGCAGCGGCAGGAAGGTTGTCTAAGACCACAGCAGCATATAGATCAGAAAAAGTTGGACGGAGGATTTGGCCGATGCTATTTAATCCCGACAAGTGCAAAGTGATGCATTTTGGGAAGTCAAATAGGAGCAGAAGATTATCAGTAAATGCAGGGCACTAAGGAATGAGAATCAGAGGGACCTTGGTGTTCAAATCCATAGTTCCCTGAAAGTGCTACACTGCAGAAGGTGCAGAAGATATATGGCATGCTTGCCTTCATAGATCGGGGCAGAGGGTATAATAGTTGGAACTTCATGTTGCAAATTTACAAAACACTGGTTAGACAGCACTTGGAGAATTGTGTGCAGTTTTGGTCGCCACATTATAGGAAGGATATGGCCGTGCTGGAGAGAGTACAGAGGACATTCACCAGGATGTAGCCTGGATTGGAGGTTTAGTTGTGGAGAGAGACTGTGCTTGTTTTCCTTGGAGTGAAGGAGGTTGAGAGGTGACCTGACAGAGGTGTATAAAATTATGAGACATAGAAAGGGTAGATGGCTGCTGTCTGTTTCCCATGGTAGGGGGTATCAAAGGCAAGAGGGTATTATTTTAAGGTGAGAGGAAGGAGTTTTACAGGGGATCTGAGGGGAAAATCTTTGACGCAGCGAGTAGTTGATATCTGGAGCGTACTGCCAGAGGAAGTATTAGAATCAGGTACAATTATTAATTTAAGAAGCATTTAGACAGGCACTTGTATAACCAAGGCATAGAAGGATATGGACCTAATGTGGACAAATGGGATCTTGGTAGATGAGAAAAACAATCAGCATGGACATAGTGGGCCAAATGGCTTGTTTCTGTGTTTTATAACTTTAATTATTGTTTGGGATGTGAATGTAAGTAAAGATGGTTTGGTTTTCTCTTCCTTTATTAACAATTACATTTTTAGGGTTGTCTGTTCACAAATTATAAAACTGTGTAGAAGGACATTTGATTTTTTTGTGCTAACTTATTAAAAAAATTTGCTGTGGGAAATATTCCTTCAATTGTAAGAGTTTTATGACTTTTAGGAAAATATTGACTGCTGTTGTCAGCTTTTTTGAAAGCATTCTCTTCTGAAAATATGCAAATAAGTCTGCAATATACTTAAAACTTGGAAGACATGGAAACAACTAAAATAGGACAATTAGGCTCCTATTATTGCAATCTACAATTTGGAATGGTCATCAGGATATCTGTGGTCTTACTGTGCATAAAGGTAAAAGCTGCTGGACCTGAGTCTCTGAGATCAGTCCAGATGAAGGGTCTCGACCCGAAACATCGACTCTCCATTTCCCTCCATAGATGCTGCCTAACCTGCTGAGTTCCTCCAGCGCTTTGTGCGTTGATCATTCAGGCTGGTTTCAGGAAATTTTCATGTTCCTTTCCTCTCTTTTATGTTTAGTTTCTATCCAAACTTAGCAAATATTTTTATTGAAACCTGAAAAGCATGCCCTAATTTTGAGTATATTTCATCAGTTCTTTTTTATTTTCAGTGCTGTCTAGAATTGCAATAGCATCCCATTGCTTAACATGCAGATATAAATCATGTTATCAAGAAATGCTGGAAGAGGTCAGCAGTCTAGGCAGTGTCCTGGGGGAGAGAGAGAAACAAAATTCATGTTTCAGATCGTGGCCTTTCATCAGAAGTGGAATGGGTTTGAGATTAAAATAAGTTTCAAGGTGCAGAGAAGGTAAGGGGCAGAGGAAAGAATAAAAAAGGATTGAGTGGACAGAAGTAGAGATTAAGTAGCAAAAGGGATGATGGAAGATATAAGCCTAATTTATGCACCACAAGGAGAAATACCACTGTCTATGTGTAGCGATGGGATTAAACAACCTTTTCATGCCAGTTTGTTTGATTATACTTGAAATAGATTTGCATCACCCATGGTCAGTTCATTTTCTGTCTTTTTCTCCCTCACATAATATAATTCAAGTCAAATTCTATGATTAGGCATATTTTAAACCCATGTGGAGCGTGGCTTCAGAACCGGAGCAAATAATTGTACTCAAGCATCTGACTCTGTCTAGGATGTTTAACAGAGTAGCTTAACTTTTGTCTCACCATCTTTCAAAATGCATGCTAGGCAGCAACAGCAGTGGGGTAGGGAGCAGCATTAGATCTTCAAGCATCATTCTATTGTATATCTGATGGTCTTAACATAACATTAGACCAGTGTTTTGATGTGAATCATAGATTAATTTAATGATTAAATATTAGATCCAACATTAGCAACATCCCACTGCAACAGATTAGCTTAGAAATGCAGTAATTTTTTTAATAATTTAAATTTTTTGAGGATGTTAGATTGTTTCAGAGGATATTTAAGAGCAACATAACTGTAAGAGTCTGGTGTCACTTATAGACCAGAACAGGTAAAGATGGCAGATTCCCTCCCTTGAAGGGTATAAGGGAACCAGATGGGTTTTTGCAATAATCCAGTTGTTTCATGGTCACCGAGACTTTGTTTTAAAAAAAAATCCAAATTATTGATCTGAATTTAAACTCTATCTGCCCTGGTGGAGCCACTGGATTGCTCATCCTTGCCTCCAGGTTATGAATCCAGTGATTTAATCGCTGCCCCATCACTAGCCCCATGCTCCTTTGTACTGTGCCTTGTTATTGGTTGGGCTTTGAGTGAACTAAAATCAGAAAATGTTGGCAACTCTCATCAGGTCAGGTAGCCTCTGTGGAAAGAAAGATGGTTGATGTTCCAGTCTGGACCCTTTGTCAGAAATTTTTCCAGTTTTATTTTTGTTATCAATTTTTGAATACAAGCTCAGTATAAAATTGCAATGGATTAACTTTTGATGATTGTAACAGATTGAAGGTTTATGAGTCCCTTATCCATTCTAAAATTAAACTTAGCTCAAGCTTACATCACTTAGATATGCCTTTGAATCCTTGACCCTATAAAGGTTATACTGACATATCCTTGAGAGCAGTGGTAATGTGACACTTTGTAACTTCACCCCATTCTACAAGATGCCCAGTGATGAGTTTTATTTATTTTTTTTGTTTTGAAGTTATATTACTCTAATATATTTCTCCTTTCTGCAGTGATGGCACTTTGAATCCAAATGGAGTGAGGTTTGGAAGCTCTGAAATCTACCACATTGGTAAGCTTTGAAGTGCAGTGCTCTAATCTGATGCTTTCCTATAACTACAGTTGTAATTTTCTTTGCTGCTTTTCAAGGGCAGTATTTTTGCAGATGCTACCATTCCTATGGAAGCAAAGGGCCATATTAGACTCTGATCACTCAGTTCCAAATGGCTTTGTCATACATGACTAGAAGTAATGATGTTAAAAAATGTTTTTTTTTAATCACATACTGTATAATGAAATTCCATGTCAGGGAACAGAGCCAACAATTTAAATGTGTGCTTTGTTTGTTATGTGAACCTTGATAGCTAATCAGCCATGAAGATGCTTGGCAAGGTGAATAAGTAGATGTTCAGCTTGCCATCTTGGAATAAAACTCTCTGAAGATTGGCAAAAAAAAACCCAGAAGGAAAGTAGTGTTTAACCAAAATTATAAAATTATTTAAAATAGTAACAGAATGGGTGGACAAGGACACTGCAGCGTGTGAGGTCCATATGGATGATTAGAAGGCCTTTGATAAACTTGCGTTTTTGAGACAATGGCTGAGTCGGGGCCCTGGGAGCAGAATGGATTTGACAGGTTGCTCAGAAATAGAAAACAGAAGGGAGAGGCTCAGGGAAATTTCTGAGAGTGACAGCAATTGGGAAATAGTATCTATAGGGATTTGTCTAAGGATCTCTGTTGTTCGCCTTTATAAATAGATGGTTTAAAGTCGGGAAATGGAAGTATCACAATTTGCAGATGATACTACCTTGAGGCTCAAAGCTAATTATAATAGGGACTGCACTAAAGTGCAGGAAGACCGTAATTGATAACAGTTGCCAGATAAATGGCAAATGATCTGTTTCATTTTAGTAGGAATAATCCAGAGACTACTGACTTTTTCAAAGGTTGATATAAGTGGCGCACGGGAGATGTGATAATCATGAAATCACTCAATGAAGCAATATCATCGCATGCACCACATATGAGGCAAGAGGGAAATGATGGACTTGGGCAGAGTGGGAAGATGTAAGTGAAGTGACCAAACTCATTGGACTCCACTTAGGCTGACCTGCTTCAGCGTTGGAAATGTTATGCAAACCTGCATGCTCTTTTCCCAGAGTTCCCAAAAATCACCCACAGAAATTATAGAGGGGGATTTGCAGAACGTTACCCTATTCTTCTTTCTGATGCTAAAGCAGATCATTCAAGAACTCTGTTGTCTCATCCATGTGAAATATGAAGGAGAAATGAGGGGCAATGGGACATTTGTTTTCAAATCCCAGAATGTATCATTTCTTAGTAAGTGCAAAAGTTGCTAAACTATCACTGTCAAGCGCACGGTGGATTAATATCAGTCTTACAAATGAGCAAGATGCTGCTGTGGTGAGATGAGCTTGTAACTAGAACATGGAACAGTTCAGCACAGGAACAGGCCTTTCGGCCTACCATGATGCCAGCCTATCTAATCCCATCCACCAGTGCATGGTCTGTCTCTCTCTTCCCTGTTTGTTCATGTGTCTGCCTAAATGCCTTTTAAACATTTGTATCTGTGTCTGTCACCTCCTCTTGCATTCTGGGCACCTGCCACTCTCTGTGTAAAAAGAAAACTTGCCTCGCAAATCTCCTTTAAACTTTCCTCCTCTCACCTTGACATTTCCGTCCTGGGAAAAGGGCTCTAGTTACTACCATATTTCTGCTTCTCATAAGACTCTTCCTGTTCAACCAGTTTAAGTAAAAGTCCAAAGTCAATGCCCCTTAGCAGCAGGAGCTCTGATATAAAAAGGATTCGCAATGTGATTTTTGCATAGCAATTAAAACTTGGCAAGACTGCTGCGGTTTAGGCTATTGAAATGTTAATGCATTGTGTTGTGGCTGAGAGGTCCATGTGAGAGATAGCAGATTTTTATTGCTCTCTTCTGAAAGCAGCTTGTGGTGTTTTGCCCCGCAGTTGAAGCGTTTGAGGAAGTTGCAGATAGTCTCTGTGTCCCACAGTACAACAAGGATGGTGAGGAAAGAGTAATCCTTTTCTTGAAAATGGCCACCAATCAAGTTTTTACAGTAGACCTGGTGTTGAAGGTGAGAAGTGCCATCCGAAAGGCTTTATCAGCTAGACATGTCCCGGCCTTCATACTGGAGACAAAAGACATTCCTGTAAGTTGCTGCACTTTCACTATATCCATTCATATTCTCAAACAAACTAACTGCTTTTTGTTCTTTGTTAAGTCACAATTTTTTCATATATGAACATGAACTGTCATACTGCATTCGGAAATGATTAGAAGTCGAGTTTCCTTCACATCTGCTTTGTGTACTTAATTCCAGTAAAAATCTGTATGTTTCTGTTAAACTAGCAAAAACTAGATTTTTGTTAAACTAGCAAGTATTTACGAAAAGTACTATCAAGTAGCACAAATGTTAAATGTAGCATTTGCAAAACATACGTATTTGAATAGTTACAAAATATTGCAGCTGCTGGAAACTGAAATAAAAATGGGTAATGTTGGAGATCATTTAGCAAACAGATGACGTCTTTGAATGGAATCAGAGTTAATGGTGCAGGTCAAAGACCTTCCAAAAATTATCTGAGGAGGTGGGTTCATAGTAGACTACTGCAGTACTTACTACCCTTGATTTACATTAGGAATAAACAGTTGATTCTGAATGTGCCAGGATGCTTGTTAACAAGAGTGGAAATCATACATTAAATGCTGATCAAAGTGAGCTATTATTTTTCCAGAATTAAGACCTATTCCTTAGATCTTTATCATTGGTTTGTGTTGCCAAATCAATAATTTAATGATTGAAAACAATATTCCAATTTCAATCAAGCCCCAGAGATTGAAGCAGCAAAGTTAGATTTTCGTGCTTCTTCAGATTTATCTTGCAAGGTATGTTACTTGGTGAAATAAATTCAATACATCTATTCTGCATTTAGTTGTATTGTAATTTATTTGTAATTGATAAAACTTTCAGGAAATTTTCATCTCCGTTGAAGTTTATGACATTGTTTTGGTCCGTTGAATTAATGACATCCTTGGCTCAGATATGAAACTGGTATTTTGTTTTCATGTATACACATTTGAAATACAAAGCTTACACATCTAATGGACTGATCTGATCTACACTATATAATTCAAATAAAGCTTGAGCCTTTGCCTAGAGCTGGGTTAGTAAATCTAATGAAAATATAATTTACAAATTTGCTCTGCATCACACAACAAACAACACAAAGTTAATATGATCTAAAACAGAAACATTATTGTTCTTAATTATTTGAATTATTATTATACTATTCCTGTATCAAATGGCTGCAGAGCAGATTTGTAAATAAAATTATTTTAGCTTTAACAATAGTAAAAATGAGCATGAAAACAAAACTGATATTTAAGCTTTGATCTGTACTTGTGTGCTGGTATCAGTGTCCAAAATTCAGGTCTCTGCTCTGCTTGGCCAAAGTCATGTGGAATCAACTGTTGAAAACTATTGCCAAAACAGAGTATCATATTAAGCCAGTATTTGCAAAGTAGCAGGGCACTCGTCTAAGATTGGACCCTAATTTGTACAATAATGAATGAGCAGTCATTGCTTATCATGATAAAAATATGAAGAGATAGAAATGTTGTTCACATTGACCTTTTTTCTGTAGTACACCATCAGTGGAAAGAAAGTAGAAGTGGCAGTGAAGCGAGTTATCGCTGGAAAAGATGTGAAACAACATAGCAGCTTCTCCAATCCAAAGTCTCTTGAGCTCTACAAGAACATCCCTGAACTTCAGAACTTCTGAAAATCATATTTATATATGTGCAAAGTAAATTTTATTCAATAGAGTAACTGTTTCACTTGGAAGACATTTGGTGCAGTTTTGTGTTTCATTTTTCTCAATGCTTCCGCAAAATTGAATATACTTATGAACCTATACTCATAGTTATACAAGTATAATTGGGACATCTTTAATCTAACCTGAAATTGGAAAATTGACTTGATTGGACATGATGGTGGTTCTGTATTCCATTGAACTTAATGGTATGTAACTTTGGGGAAGATACTAAAAGTATTGTTTCAACTGATTCTGAAATTTTCTTGTCCACAAGTTAGGTTCAATTCTTCCCCAGTAAAAGGAAACACAATTTTTGGTACTGTCTTTTTTGAACTGTGAGCAATTCTTTTATAGATAGGAAAGAAAATAATAGCTTATAAAATCAAGATAGTATTGTTTTTAAATTGATGTTGAAATTAATTTGAATTTATTTTGGTTTAAATGAAAATGAAGTCTGGAGCAAATATAGTACAGGAAATGTTAGAAACACTCAACTCAGGCAACATCTGTGGAGAAAGGACTAACATGCAATAGGAGAATCATTGCCAACACCAGATGTCCAAGGAATAGATGGGGATAACTGCTGGTAAGGATTCTGCTACTCCAGTGTACATCTCTAACTCCACCTTTTGTTTCTTTACATGTCCGTATCCAAATTCTTCTGCCTTGCAGTTTTGTGCCTTTAGTGCTGTTTAATCTTTTCTACCTTCCATTTCTGTTACAAATCTTTCTATGTTTTCCTTTTTCTCCCTGCCTCTGAACTTTCTTAAAATCTCTTACATCTCTGACATTTGCAGGTCTAATAAAAGGTTATCAACCCAAAACATTGGCTTTGTTTCTCCTTTCACAGATGTTGACTGATATGCTAAGTATTTTCACGTCTTTGGTTTGGCTTTCTTGGAACTGCAATATTTGGCTTTTGTCAATTAGCCATTGCCAATTCATTCTTAGCTGTGTCAGTTCTGTGTAATATATTAGTGGAAATAATTTGATCCTCTAATGCACAATGAACTTGCATTACACAATTATATGTTTTAAATGTTCGTTTTATTGCATAAGATATACCAGGTCCCATCCAAGATTGCTTTTATTTGAAGATTCAGTTTATATCAGAAAAACTCTAACTAGTAAGTCAAAGGTGGTCACTGATCTTGAATAGTTATCAGTGTGGAACTAATTTTGCCATGATGTCCAGTTGAAATAAATTAACAATGGCAGTAATGCAAAAATGACATTGAGCACAACAGCAGTTTCCTTGGCATTATATTCTCCCTCAGTTGTGAAAACTCAGAATATGTTTTTAAAAAACTGTGTACTTGTTTTTGTCTCAAAGGAACAGTTAATAAAGCAAAATAACAATTGGTATGTTTGCTCAAAGTGCAAGGTTACTAAATTCTGTAGTGATCTGTGTATAAGATGAGCTTTCCTTTCAATCTGTTACAGGTGGCAAAATGTGTACATTCTTTGTGGTCCCGCATGATTTTTAATATTGATGAGACCATTCATTCCCAGGGCTGAAAACCCCATGGATCAAAGTGAAAGATAAGGCATCATATGTTAGCTGCAGATGTTTCGGGTATAAATCCCTTTAAATTGTATGTTGTTTGAAAATAAAATTTCTTATTATAAACCCAGGATATTTTCTCAAATAATTCAAACCTATTTCAGTGGTGATTTGTGGAACATGGAAAATGATTATATCTATAAAATTGATGAGTAGGATTTGCCTAATTTATTAAATAGAAAAATGACCAAGGATATAATCATATGGATTCTCCTATTGCTAATATCACTCTTAATCCATTCTTGTGTACTTGAAAAACATTCAAACACTCCCAGGAAGTTAAGAAGACATTTCCCAATACAGAATAATCTGCCACCTTAAATCCTTAAGAAAAACATGGTCAGTTCAAGAAACTTTATATTTCAGATCATTTGATACACTAGTGAGGTACAGAGTTTGACTTGGAAAACTGCTTTATCACTGACTTTAAAACAAGTCCAGCATTTTAGTTCTGTGCGTTTGGGTGTGATGTAGAACTTCCCCTAAGCCCCAAGTGTGGGCAGTAGTCAAAACTATATAATTGCTGAATTTACTATTACAGTCTCATGATTTAGTATTTATTGATTAGGTGCTAATATTAGGGTAGGAAAGAAGACACCTTTATATTCTATTCCCTTGTATTACACAGTAATCCAAAATAAATATGGGCCCATTTTACCTTTTAAAACCATTAGAAAACTGACAAGATGGGGATTAACACTGGTCTTATACCCTCAGGAGATTTTACTCACTCTTTAGTCAAGAGACACAAAACCAATGTTAGACCGACAAGCAAGCAAGGTTAAAGTAACCCCTGAAAGTCAGATGTACAGTTTGATCAATATGTAACATTTAGCATCTTATTGATGGGCAAGTGTCATTAGCTACAAATTTTCAGTGTTAAATAGTTTTTAAATAGGAGAGCATTTTCCTTTGGAAATTTAGTGTTACTAAAGGTCTTAAATGGTTAATATAGAGAACAAGTCAAGGGGTGTTCTGCTAGATTTATGCATGTCAATCACTTAATTGAAGATACCCTGGTGGTGCTGCAGATGGGATAGCTGTCTCACAGCTCCAGCGACCCTGGTTCAGTTGTGACCTCGGTGATCTCTGTGTGGAGTTTCCATGCTCTCCCTGTAATCATGTGGATTTCCCTCAGGTGCTTTGTATTTCTCTCACATCCTAAAGACAAACTGGTTGGCAGGATAATTGACTACTGTCACTTAATGCGAGTGTAGTTGGTGGTAGAAAAATCAGTGTCGAGTTGATGGGTGTGTGTGAAAGAATGGATTACTGGAAAAATTGGTAAGTTGGGGGCTTGGGATTTCTCTGAGAGCCAGCAAAGGCTTATTGGGTCAAATAGCTACCTCCTTTGCCATTGTGAATCCATTTTGGATTCATTTAAAAAAACATTGAAACACTCCAAAGGTTAGGCAATCTTTTCTCAATACGGAATAATCTTCTGCCTTGTATCCTTGTATTGGATTCTTTAAAAATATTCAGGTTATATCAAGAAACTTCATATTTCAGATCATTTGATTTACCAGTGATGTGCTGAGTTTGAATTGGGAGACAACTTTATCACTTACTAGCTCTTGTTAAACATGGCAAAATGGCATTTGAACCACATCAGCATTTTACTTGTATGCAACACAAGAAAATATACAAACAGAGCAGGAACGCAAAGGTTTGATTGCAGTTTATTTTGAACATGGTTTCAATTCTAAAATGGTTTCCAGTGCCTGTGGTCAGGTCATTAGAAATTGCTGCTAGCAGCCATTAGAATAAGAGGCAGAGTTGACAGTGAAACAGCAGTCTCTGTGCTGGATTTGACACCAGTGCTACTATTTCAGAGACACAAGAGACTGCAGTTGCTGGAAATCTGGAGCCACACACACACACACACACACACACACACACACACACACACACACACACACACACACACACAGCGGGAGGAACTCACC
>JARFYF010000046.1:17391886-17404593 GCA_030265395.1 Rhina ancylostomus
GCAGGGTAAGCTTTTTACACAGAGAGTGGTGGGGGGAATGCACTTCCTGGGGTGGTGTGGAGGCAAATACGATAGGTGTGTTCAAAAGGCTCTCAGATAGGCTCATAAATGTGCAGGAAATGGACGGATATGGACATTGACTAGGCAGAAAGGACCTTCCTGCTCCTATATTTTATGCCCCGTCTAATGGAGGCAGGTATCCCATATGTCTTCTTACCTCCTTATCTACCGGTGCTGCCATCTTCAGGGATCCTTCCACTTGTGCACTGAAATCCCTTAGTTCCTCAATACTCTCATAAAGCTCTACCTTTCACTGTATACATTCAGTCATTGTGTACCCTTAGTCCTCCAGAAGTGCATTACCTCATACTTACCATTTTATTCCATCTGATTACCTTTCATCTGCCAGTTCTCTGACCACTTTACCAATTCTATCCTGTAGCCTGTGACTCCCCTCCTCATTATCAATGATACTACCTATTTTCATGGAATCTGCAAGCTTACTCATTGTACCTTCCACATTCATATCCAGATCATTAATGTATGCAACAAACAGCAAGTGTCCCTGCATAGATCCATGTGGTACACCACCTGTCACAAGCTTCCAATCACAAAAACAACTCTCCACTATCAATATCTGTTTCCAATTTACAAGCCAATTTTGGATCCAATTTGCCAAATTGTCTGTATCCCACGGGCTCAAACCTATTGGAATACTCTCCGATATGGATCCATGTCAAAGGCCTTACTAGTCCATATGAAAGCAATTATCTCATTTTCCTTCTTCACCACTATTTCCCTCACCAATGCATTTTGTTACCTCCTTGATAAATTCAATTAAATTGGTTGCACTGTGTCTCCCCCTGACAAAAATGTACCACACTGTCTGAGAGGAGGACGGGGGTGGGCAAGGGGAGGTAGTTGAAAGGGAATGATGTGAGAAGCCAGGAGGTGATAGGTGGAAGAGGCAAGGGGCTGAAGAATAAGGAAGCTGATTGGAGAGGACGATAGAAAATGGAATAAAAGAAAGGAGGTTGGTTGGTCATGAAGGTGGGGGAGGGGAAAGAAAAGGGGTGAAGGGGCCACAGGAATGAGGGAAATCAAGAGGCGGGAAGGAAAACAGAGGGGAGGGTTTACCAGAAGTTAGGGAAATCAACGTTGATGCCGTCAGGTTGGGGACTCCTGAGATGGAATATGAGGTATTGTCTTCCAACCTGTGTCTGGCCTCGACATGGCAGTGGAGGAGGTCATAGACAGACATGTCAGTGTGGGAATGTGAAGGGGAATTAAAGCAGATGGCCACTGGGAGGACCTGGTTGCTATGGGGGACGGAGTGAAGGTGCTTGACGAAGCAATCCCCTAATCTGTGTCAGGTCTCACCAATGTAGAGGAGGCCACACCGAGAGCACCGGATCACCTCCCAGCTTCTCACATCACTCCCTTTCACCACCCCCCCACCTACCTACTTTTCCCCTCTCACCTGGACTCACCTATCACCTGCCAGCTCATGCTCCTCCCATTCCCCCCACCCTTTTATTCTGGCTTCTGCCCTCTTTCTTTCCAGTCCTGATGAAGGGTCTTGGCCCGAAATGTCAACTGTTCATTTCCCTCCATAGATGCTGCTTGACCCGATGAGTTCCTCCAGCATTTTGTGCTCATTGCTCTAGATTCCCAGCATCTGCAGTCTCTCTTGCATACTGCACTATCTGCTGCAATATACTCCAGTCCCCAGTGTTATCACAATCTATGTTAGCCTCTGGTACACATCTACCTCCTCTTGCCAGTAATTTCTAAGCTTCACCTCAGGTGATGAAGAAGACAAATGGTTTATTTGCTTTCAATACTCATGATAAGAGAAGGGACATTATGGTACAACTTTATGAAACAATAGTTAAGCTACAACTGGTGTACTATGTACAGTTCTGCTTGCCATACAATAAGAAAGACATTCTTGCACTGGAAAGGGTGCAGAAAAGATTCACCAGCATGTTGCCTGGGATGAAGTATTTCAGTTATGAGGAGAGACTGATAAAGCTCAATTTGTTTTCCTTGTGGTAGAGGACAAGGCCGAACATGAGAGAGGGATAGGAAACTGTGAAGGACAGAGACAGGATAGATGGTGGGAAACTTTTTCCATGAATAAAGGTATCTAAAACTGGAGGCCTAAATTTCGTGTAAAAGGTAAGAGATAAGAGCTCAGTGCTTCAATATCTTCCTTGCTTCTAAGATTTACACTGCTGACATTTTGGGTCCAAACCAGAAGTTCTCTTCTGAGTCAATTTCTCCACCAGCTAGAGAAGAAAAATTAAATAGTCACCTAAAAGTGAAATACCGTTGATGCTGGATATCTGAAATAGAAAATAATGGAGACAGTCACCAGATCAGGCAGCAATTGTGGGGATTGAATTTATTAATCTGGACATGACAAATATATGGTTTGCCTTTCTGGTAGAAATAGGTCTAAGTATATCTTTAAGAACTGAGTGTATACCTTGAAACACTGTTGTCCAGGGCACTGCTGTATGGTTGAGAATTACTGTAATCTGCAAAGTATCTTCTATTGAAAGATCTTCCCCTGCTTATTTGCTTATGCAAGAAGCAACACTAAAAGCATGCAGATACTAAGGACGTAACATCAGCTGATTATTTGAGACAGGGCAGAGACAGGTGATGCTACAGAAGTGAAACCAGGCTGCAAATGTGGTGAGAGTGGGCTTAATTTGCATTATATTTGATCTTTCATGTGTGTAACTTGAAAGTGAGAATTAAGGATTACATTGTTAGATCCATTGCTTTTTTTTGGATTTTTTCATTTATATTGAAGATATCTTGAAGAGAATGAGACCTGCTCATGGTGATCAAATCACCTAATGTTACAGTTTTATACCATAACTGTTATGTTAATTGGAGTTCATGTCAACATTGGTTTGCTAAGAACCTGTCAGTATTAATGGAATAATTCTGTCAATCACTAAATTATTTGAAGAAATCTTATTTCTGAATCAGGGTTGCCACTAAAAAGGATAGTGGCATCACATATATCCTGTTTCCTGACCAAATAAATTGGAATCAATAAATCAAGAGTTATATAAGAAATCATAATAAATTCATCGTCTGTCAGCTAACATTTCAGCTGTTTATGAAGAAAGAATTTGTTTATCATTATGAACAGCAATGACCTTTTTACAATCTCCATACATTTCCAAAAGGTTGCTAGTTCACATTTTTGGAAGTTTGATTTTGGTTACAAATTGTTAATTAGCTTCAAAAGCCAACTTGTACTTGTAATGACTGTGCACAACTATCAATACACTATAAATATCCAAACAGTACTCTTATTTTATTTCATTGACAAAGCAGATATAAAATGTACTTTTCATAAAGAGGATGTCAAAGCAGGGTAATTCACACAATAACTTCTGTATATTCACATTTATGCTCCTCACCTGCATTTGTTGTACATTATTAAGTACAAGCAACATGATCCACAAGGTTATTTGAACAAGGAAATCTTCATAATTTTCATCATAACTGAAAGGCATGGTCGTAAAATACAGAAGCAACACTGACGCAGATCTTTTGGACATTAATTCTCATCCACAGCCACTGTTTCACATTTGTGCCTTAATTAGAATCAAGGCTAATGTATAAATAAAAATTACGGATCTGCCCTTGATTTCCAAACATGCATTTCAAATGGGCAAGACTTTTATGCTGGAAGTGCACAATAATAAAATCGATTCTGTGTGCTAAGTTCACAATTCAACCTACGCTTCAGCTATCTATAGATGATTACAGTGCCTTAGAGTACTGACAGGAAATTAAAAATTTATGGTTTCATATTTTGTTGCTTTTGTAATGTTGATATGATTTGTTGATCTACTCGTCTGCATAATGCTGCATAGATTACAGTTAGCACATGTCTTTATCAATCCAAGACCATAAGCTCATACTGGACATTGTGGTTATCACATGCTTAATTACCGAAGCAAATAATTGTCTTTTTTCTCTATGTTATCTGAGATATAAGAGTATCCCAAAACCATCATCATTCATAGATAACTGAATTGATTAAAAATAATAGAATGGGAGCAGTGGCTCGCAACAATCAGACATGATTAATGAATATGCTTGTCTCATTAAATGTTTAATAACACGTTTTGTTTGGGTCCTCTGCAAGAAACATGTCATTGAGGAACATTTTCTTTACTACATTAGTTGATCTGAACAAGTACATTGGGGCCACAATTGCAAAATTATGTTGTAGGTATGGAAGCAATGTAAACAAGGAAAAGAAAAGCAAAATGCTGGAAATCTGGAAAAAAATATGGTGCTTAAAATGCTCAGGATCGAGGAGCATGATTGGAGAGACCAACAGAATTAATGTTTCATGTTAAAGACCTTTTTTTCAGACTGTAAAAATTCAAGATTTAAGTGACTGGAGAGTCAGAGATAGTGGAAATAAGAAAAGGGAAAGTTAAAAGATTAGATTTGTGTTGGGAAGACAGCAACTGAGATTCTATGGCAAGAGAGATGATGGTGCAAATACAAAGCATGTTAAAATGGAATAAGTTAAGAAACAAAATATGGGGCTCTGGGGAATATAAATGGGAAAAACACAACAGCTGGGCTGTGAAAAATTGGATCATAACAATTGTAGTGATGAGGGTTGCAGTTATCATTGGAGATTTGAACATTGGGATAATTACCACTGGATCAGAGAAGGTTAAAAGAAGAAAAATCAAAGTGTTCAATAAATTGTAATAGAGAAGGCCACTTCCTCTGGAGAATTATATGGAATCATTAATTTACAATTTTTATTGAGAAAATAAGGAGTAAATTAGGGAAAACTTCTTGAGACAAATGGTTGTCGCTTGTTGCAAGTCTGCTGGAGAGAGATTGCATCTTTTAAGGAAGGATGAATAAATATTTGAAACAAAGGAAGATATAACTTATGATTTGTAAGATGTACCTAAAAAAGAAGCTGGCCACAATCAGCGGAATGGTTTCCAATGGAACTGTAAATTTCAATGGCTTCTATGATAATTTCAGAAGCCTGGAGATAACGTATACACGTTGTGGTAAATGTTGATGTTTCTAAAAAGCACCTATAATCCATATCATGGGGAAGTAATTTATGTTTGCCAGTTGTCCAATGACAAATAATCGCACCCCTACCTGATTATGTAAAACAATGGAAGTACATTTTTAACAATAATGTAAAATAGATAATGTCAGCCACAAAATTATCCATAACCACTTATTTTGCTCCATCAGTAAGACTCAAAGTAATACCCAATGATTTCTGAGGTTCACTTTAAATCCTGATTACACATTTGGTGAAGGAGTATTGGAGCCAAATTAGTCCCTTTCAGTACGCTTAACAATCTGTTGAATGAGTTAAGCATGTCCAGATTAATTCCAGATACCTTCATAATTGCAATCTTGCTCATCGATAAGACATGAATCGGTAATGTAGTAATTATGAACATGTTACACAATCCTCATTGGAGAAGTTGTATGCAGCTTTTCAGTGGGTTGAGAATGTTTGCTGCACAGTTTTAACCACTTTGGCACTTAAGAAGTGGGATCAATGGAGAGAATCATGGCAAAAGGCAAATAAGAAAAATAAATTTGTCAAATATTCAGTTAACCAAAATATTAAAACTTTGAAATTACATCTCTTCATTGAAAAGTTATTTGGCATTAATTTGTAAGTTTGGAAAGTTGTTTAAAAAATATCATCATTACAACTGTGAACGAAAGCCAGAGTAACAACAAAAGATATGAATTTAATTAGCTGTTTGTGCTATCACTTGCTTGGCTTATTGTTCCATCTTTCGAAGATGTCATCACATAAAACTAAGCAAGTATAAGGTTTAAATATTTTGTAACTGGGAAACAAGTTAAGGTGTTATGAAGATATAATTTCCATGATGATAAATGTTTATGTTTGTATGTTCTTCAGTCTACTAGAATGTTATGGATTAGGACTATCAGTGAGTGTCCCTTTTAGATAGTGTGTGTGAGTGTGTGTGCGCGCGTGTGTGCCATGCTTACATCAACAGAAGATAAAGAATGTCATGACGCTGTTGTTAAAACAACCAGTGTCAGTCTGAAGGAGAGAGAGACACAAGAACAAGAGAGAGAGACCAGCCAGCTTGTTTTCTCTATTGATGGATGAGAAACAATAATTGTGACTGTCACTGCAATCCACGTATGGGACAAAGGGCCTGTTTCCGTGCTGTACGACTCTGTGACTCAAAGATAAATTCAATATAGGACAGAACAGTTCATTTTCTTGACATGCTGCACTGGACTCATCGATCCTCCATCATCAATGCCCTGATTTTGCGGCATGCCTCACTCACAGGAAGTGCTGTGACGGCTCATGATGTTACTTTGCCAACACTTCCTCACCAACCTACACCAAGGTGGACAAGGACACAGGTCCTGGCCACACATTAACTTGTTGGTCAAGCCTAATTTATCATTCAATAAGATCATGGTTGATCCAATCTTGGCCTCAACACTGCTTTCTTGCTCTCTCCCCATGTCTTTGAACTTCTTTGTCATTCAAATATCGGTAATCTCTTCCTTGAATGTATTCAGTGATTCTTCTGTGATAGATCTTTGGTGTATAGAAAGAGCCATGGCCCCATTTGGGAAGAAATTCCTCCTCATCATTTTAAATGAATGACACCCTATTCAGAAACAATACTCCTAGTTCTAGATATCCTCACCAGGGGAAACATTCTTGCAGCCCCCACTCTGTCGATCCCTCTCAGAATCTAATCTGTTTCAATAAGATCATCTTTCATTCTTCTAAAGTCCAATCAGCATAGTCCCAGCCTACTTGGCTTTTCCTCATACATTTGCCCCTTTGTTCTAGGAATCAGCCTCAAGTGCAAGAAAATTCTTCCTTAAAGCTAGACATTAAAACTATGTACAATATTTCAGGTGCAGTTTTATTCCATAAAGTTGCATATATTACATCAAAACTTTTCTGTTTTTATACATCATACCCTTTTGTAATAGAAGCCAACATTCATTATTAACTGTACCTGCATGTATTGCATTTCATGCAATAGGACCTTGAGATCTCATTGTACCACAACATTTATATGATAATTTACTTTTTCATTCTTCCTTCTAAACTAGAAGAGAGTCATGATGCTCATCTGGTAATTATTCTTCAAGCAGACTTTGAGCAGTTTCTGTACAGTTTAACTTGTATAGTGGAAGGGTTGTGAACAAAGCATAATTAAAGCATAATTATATTGGAGAATGATTCAGGGAAACTCTTATTTCATTAAGCGGGTACCACAAAAGGCTTAGCGGGCAGTGTAATGAATCATTTATAATGGGAAGTTCTGAAAAATCTTTTACCGTCATGTTCTAGCCCACATTAATTAGTCAACCAAAATGGAAAGGAATGCAAAGGTAAATAGCTGTCCAACTCCTACAACATGTTTCATGCCCTCCATAGAAATTTGAAAATAAAAGCAGTTAATAGATGGTTTCACTCAGGTAATGGAAATTGTCCTTCTGATTATGAAGAGGAGGAGAAGAGTACAGACATAAGCAATTCCACGTCAGTCTGAAAGGACCTTGAACGAGGTAAATACTTGCATGTTGTCGAAGAACAGCTTAAGCATGAAGTGCAGGTATCATTTATCTAAATGCAAAGTCCAGGAAATGCTGCTGATTGGGTATGTACATGTTGTTGCTCTGGCAATAGAGTAGGCAAAAATTGCCAATATAGCCAAATGCTTGGAGTTGTGTAGCAATTTTAACAGAGTGGAACATCCTAACGATTTCAGAAAGATGACACATTGATAAGAAGACACATTGACAAGGCAGTCAAAAACTCAGTCGAAGATATGAACTTTTTTTTGCACAGGATGCAGATTTTGTGTGTCGGTCTAAATCAAGTAGCAGAAGATCCTTTCTCACCTTGTCAGGTGTGTCTTTGTTTGTCCCTCTGTTACCTGTGTCTTGATCCCACAGGCTCCTTTCTTTTTTGACAAATGTCTTTTTCTCTCCCGTAGTTCACCCCATAGAAGTTATTTAACCAAATTAATAAGGAATGCAAAACTAAGTAGCTATCCAATCACATTTCAGGACTCTAAAAATTTGGAAGTAAAAAGCAATTAGTAGATGGATGCAGGCAATTTTTGGGAGTTACTTATTGCTCTAGGAGGGTGGGGATGGTCTTGGTTCACTCTGGAAAGCTTACTTCCTCAATTTATCTCTCACTCTGTCTGTGATGTGTTTGAAAGGATCAAATAACTTATCTACTGTGGAATCAACATGATAGTTTTCCTTCATGTAGATAACACACAAATAAACCTGATTTTCATTTAAATTATTCAGTCTGTTGATGAAGCAATGCACACTCATCTCTGCTGATGGCCAGACAATGTAAGATCAAGGGATTGGGTTTGGCATATAGTTGGATAGGAAGTAACAGTATTGACCTTCATGTAGTATTGTATGATGACTGAATACAATGATGTCTATTGAATAGTTTCAGAGGCATTTTGAGCAATTGGTTGTTTTAAGTTGTCTGAAACTTTGGCAAACTGGTAAAGTTTCCTCTTCCTTTTTAACAAGTTTCAGGAAGGTTTAGCTTCTATTTATTGTTCCCCTCATTGATATACAAAGCTAATTTTTATGGCATTTATACCCTGTGTATGTATGCCAATGGCAATAAACTTGAACTTGATAGAGGATTCATTGGTATTTGCCTACCAGAGAAAAGTGCAGTGTTGAGTTTTCTCCCCCATACCTGTTGATGCACAATAGAGCTGTGGTTTAGAAAGAGAAAAACAAACAACAGATTATAAATGGTTACATGGGTAAGTCTACTTGTAGAGTTTTCTTAATGTTTTTCATGGTAATTGGTGTGGTTTTTCAAATAGTTTGTTCTTTTCAGAACCAATCAAGTAAATTTGGAGGAGTTGCTGTGCAATGAGATGCTAAAGCATGCAATAAACATTTAATGACTGAACAATGTATTTAACAATTACAATCAAAGGAGCTATTTTGTGTATAAAGTCTTGTTGCTGAGTAAATGACTCTTACAATACCTCATGTGATCAAGTTTCCTCAAGATATACAAAACACACTGTATGTTATACTGTTTGAGTTTAATTTACCTAATACAAAAAATGCATTAACAACATTTCAATCTGTTACCATTTGTACAGCATTCTAAATTCCTAATTAGAAAAATCATTTTAGTAACATTAAATAAACTTATAATAGATTCATTTACATTCATATTTAACTGCAAAGTAAAGATTGCTACACGCTTTCCAAATTGAATATGAATAGCTTGTCTGTCTGAATTGACTGTCGATTATGTCTTCTCAATTTAAGCAGGTAATTTCGTTGGCAATTAGAATTATGTTCACACCAATTGGTTTTAATGAGCTGACGATCTGGGTGCAGTTGAGTCGATCAGGACATTTGTACAACAGCGTTAAACATGTGAGAGTGAGCAGGCAGACAATTTTACATCACACCCAGCATTTATTTCTGTTGATTTATGCTTAGTATGTACACTTTGAAAAGTTAGTGCAAAGCAAAAGAGAAATAAATTTGCAAGACTTTGTCTTTTGTGTAGCTTTTAGCATCATTGGGGTGGTGGAATATGAAAGGGGAGGAGAACCAGTTGAGAAGGGAGGTTGTTAAACAGAGGACAAATAAATATTCTTGCAGATCATGTCACACTGGTGCAGCAAGGAGAGTCACTGCCTCACATCACCAAGACCCTGGTTAAATCCTGACCGCAGATTCTGTCTGTGACGTGTTCATGTGTTCTGCTTTTGGGTTTTCCCAGGTTCGTGAGTTTTCTCTGTCATCTCAAAGATAATGCAGTTTGCTATATTAATTGGCTACTGTCAATTGCTCCTAGTATGTATGTGAGAATCTAGATGGAAGTGATGAAAATGTGAGGAGAATAAATGGGATTAATGTAAGATTAGTGTAAATAGGTGGTTGGTGGTCAATGTGGACTCAACAAGCTGAAGGGACTGTTCCTATTCTGTATCTCTCTCTTGTGCTGAATATCATGAGTACAGCAGCAATGATTCCAAATATTAATTGCTCTAGTACATTTTACAAAACTGTTAAAATAGGATTTGTTGCTGTTGCTTAAGGCCCAGCATTCTGCATAAAACCTCCCATTGTTGCTTATAAACACCATTGTATAGCTATTGCTTCAGTTATCCTTTATTAGCTCATATATTCCATCAGAACAGATTTTATTACCAATATATTCACAAAGTGATGGGGTTTTATGTTGTCCTGCACTTGTGTGATGATTTTTCAAATTATACATTGCAATTTACAGGAGTTCATTAAAAATTAAACAATGCCTTGAGGACAATGCAGCACAATTTTTATGTAAAATATTATTTTACATCTTCACAGATCTATTTTAACTATGATTTTGCCCAAGGTTTCAGAAATTCAATAATCCTGGATATACACAGAATACAATTAAGCGGGGCTATTTTGTGCTCCCTCCAAGGCCAATTTGGCCACTTCTTTAGTTTTCAATTCTAATCTTCTCAAGTCGCTCCATTAATTGTTGGGTGCAGAAGTCCCCTGTCTAGCCCTTCCTCTGTCTTTTCCTGTACAGTCAGAGCACTTCAATTCTCAAGGAAGTTAGGCACAAATGGCTAGCACACCCTCCATTAAATACTGCAGATGCCTCTGTTTATGTGCTGCTGTTTGCATTGCTAAATAAAGTTGTTACCTTTTCCCTTCTATTTGATTCAGATTCCTTCTATTTGAACGAGATTGTTACAGGGGAATTGTGGCCCTGTGAAAAGAAGTTTAGATTTATGAATGGTCCCCACTGGACTCTGCTGCTAGTTTAGTTGTTGCAAAAACACAAGAATCAAAGAGATGGACAATAGTACCTCAGGTTGTCTATAAAATTAGCAGAAGTTGCTCTTAAATATAATTGAACATTTGGTCGTCTTTTGTTTGTGAAATTCTCCCTTTTTCAAGCTCTTACCTCTGAATTGCATGAGTCCTTCTCTTAGGTTTCATGGTGCTGAGCACAATCTCTGTTTGAGTTTGGCAGATAGAAGTTTTCCATGAATTCAATCCTGAGTCATTGGGAGGTACATAGAAATGATGATGAGGTGACTTTATTTCCATTTCAATTGACCAGTCCCCCAACCCATCTCAAAACTATGGTCTTTCTAGATGTTAAGCCTTCACTATATACTTCTTTGCATCAACTAAATTAAAACAGGAAACTTGGGATAGATGCTTGGGTACAAATGCCCACACCTCTAGACTTGTGTTCATCCGTATGCCACCCGGCCTCTTCCTACAACAAATGAAAATAGCTAATAAGCTCCTATCTATTTTCTCAGATAGACATAAAAGATCCCATGGTATTATTTAGAGGAAGAAGAGTGCAGCTAATTCCCTGTATCCTGTCCAATGTTTATTTCCCACTCCTCCAACATAACAAAAAGATAAATTGGGCCATATAATTCTGCATTGCTTTATTTGGTATGGCAGTCCTGAGTTTCTTGTAATTTTGTTCAGTAGTTGCAATCACACTGTCATAGTATGCCTTATGCTAATAATTCTCTTCAGATCAAAGAATCAGAAGACGAAGAACTCAGTGAAGGAGACAGCACCAAGAAATGAGACCTCTTCTGCAATAGAATTCCAGGCAAAGGTACTAATTCAATGGGTGTTGTGTGATAAGGAGGAGGGGATTGAGAATGTTGATGGGCAAAAGAGACTTATAGGAGCTGTTTATTCAGGATGTTAGGTCTGCCATTCACTGTGACTGCAGAAAAAGCTAACCGGCGCTTGCATTCATTGGGCACCTATCACAAGCTTTGCACACACTGGAATACCCAGAGTGCACTGGCAAATCTGGAAGCCCCTCTGCTAATTGCTATGAGGTAACCAATGGCAAGCTTTCTTTTGGCATAATTGCCAGACACATGCACAATAAATGGACCTGAAGCTAGTTGTGCAGTTGGTAGGATACGACATTTGAAGATTGTTCAATTCTGGAGACTTGAGCACAAAGATCCAGAGTGATGTTAGTGAACTGAAAGAGCAATGCAATGTTGAAAGTGCCCTCTTTGAATGAGATGTAAACCAAGACCCTGTGTACTTTGTCATGTGGACATAAAAGATCTCATCTGCCTTCCCCTCCTGGTGGTCGCCCATCTCTCTGACTGTACTTTTAGTGTGACCACCTACCTGAAACTCCTACCTATAACACACTCTGCCTCCTGTATATTCTGAGCCCAACTGATGCATATGGTCTGAGAGGAGCTGCAGTTTGACACACTTCCTGCAGTCATAGTCACCAGGGACACAAGACCTTTCCCTGGTCTCCTGCACTCACAAGAGGGTTGTTCTGAGTATTTCAAATCCACATCCTCCACCACCCCCCTGACCTCCACTTTTAACTCTGATCAATAGGGAACCTATTTTTAAACTTGATGCCACGGGAATTGCTCAGGACTTGGAAATCCTGCTTGCGAAAGGGATCTTAAGATAGATATCTTTATCAGTCACATGTACATCAAAACACACAGTGAAATGCATCTTTGTGTAGAATGTGCCTGCAAGTGTCGCCACTCTTCTGGCGCTAGCATAGCATGCCCACCACTTGCTAACCCATATGTCTTTGGAATGTGGGAGGAAACCGG
>JARFYF010000046.1:17659270-17669899 GCA_030265395.1 Rhina ancylostomus
ATTCTACGTACCCCTCCTGGGTTGTATGCCAAATGTCACCTCTTCAGCAGATTGCCTTTGTAGTTCAGGGGTTTCTCATTGGCTTGCTCTGATGGCTTCACTGCAGCTGGCACAGTTAACAACCACAGAATGAAGGGATTGTTTCTCTTTCCAGAATTTTGTTACCAGCTGGACAATAAGGGTTTTGGTTCGAATAAAATGGTGTGCTTATCATTGTTTCCCTGCAGTGTGCTGAAGTTTGCAATCCCAGCAAAGACATCCATGTACTGTCTAACCTGCTCTTGTCTGGCAAGAGGGAATGAAGTGTAGTTAGGTCTAACAAAGAGCATTGGAGACCTCTTTAATGTAACAATAGACAGGAAACTGTGGAATCCTGGAAGTATATCCAGCTGAAACCTGGAAGGAGTAAAGTTCATAGCTTGACAGCCAGTTGCAATATGGTCCTTGCCCAGCTCTGAGACTGTATTCTGTGGTGACAACAAGTGACAGATTTCAGGACAATTGTGTTGAAGCACATGTCTCACATAATACTCATTGCAAGGATTCTGATAAGGATACCTGAGCAACATGGCCTCCTACTAACACCCCTTCTAACCTTTATCCATCTCCCTCATCTTGTGTCTTATCCTGTTTCATATGCCTCCTGTTCGTCACCCTAATTCTGTATTGTAAGGAAAATGAAGGCATTCATCCATGTCTTTAAGAAACTGATTTGCACAGAATCCTTGAAATCTGCAGATAAAAACCCTTCAGCACCTGCCACACCACACACTGCTGGGAACTTGGAAGTAATGTAGAAAGTGCCAAACATCTGCAGAATTGCATCAAAAGCCAGGAGAAATCAACCAGCAACTGATCTGTCAATAGATGATCATCCCTTTAAATAGTGCAGCTGGAACTTCTTGTTGCTGTTGAAGGTGAAACCAGCTTTGTAAATTTTGGAGCACTGAGCTGTCTGTTCTGTGTGGGTCATTCATTGTCTATGTGCCAGCATTCATATCATTGGCCACAATTTACAGTGTGAGAGCTGGAAAGGTCATTTTGAAATTCCATGCCATCCACCTCTCCCAAACAACGGGTGCCACTGAGCCCAATTTCACCCCCCCCCCACACCTTGTTTTCTGTATCTGCTAAAGAACATCATTGGAGATGCTGATCCAATAATAATTTGCAATTATTTTCCACATGATTAACATATTTTGATACTCTTGTTTTCTGATACTTTTAAATTATATGAGAAGACTCACAGCATGTTTGACATCCTCCAACATGATAGTTTGCAAATAAAAGCTTCCAGTTGGACAAAAATGTCAGAAGTCAAAAGTACATTTTTGGATAAAGTGCATTCCCAAGACCAGAAAAACAAATTAAAATAACACCCAGAATTCAAAATGTATAGACCAAAGCTGAAACAAAAAATCTGTAATTCAGGCAAAACCAAACTTATGTTCAAAAAACATTTCAAAGATTCACAATCATCTAACTTGTGATTTTTGAACACAGACTGAGGTATAATTTAGTTACCTGTCTTCTAAGATAGGAGTAAAATAATGGAAGCTATAGATATAGATAATAGCTATAGATAAGGGGCGGTCAATTCTCATGCAGCTTGAATTCAGTTATTGAAGCTTATGGATGCAAGAAATGAACAACTGGATTTTTAATACTTTTTCTGAGAGTGTTACAATTCATTTGCTAATAGAACATAGAACAAGGACAGGCTACAGGGACAAGCCCTTTGGCCCACGATGTCTGCACCCACCATGCTGTCAAATTAAACTAAACCTATCTGCCTGCAATAGAACATTAAACAGTACATAATGATTTTAAAATAGTTTATTTAAAGTTTTCTTCAATTTTCATTTTTTTTACACTTCCTCCCATTGCTGTGGCATTTTTTTCCGACTGGAAGAGATCGGGTGGTTGGGTAGGCTGGGTCACAGGCCTTTTTAGCTTTTTTTATTGCCAACACCATTTACATTGTTGTAAGCGTACCCATGTGTGGGCTAGCAACACATAAAAATCTGATTTTTCCCTGTATGACATTTCACCAAACTTCTATCCTATCAATTAATTCCTTGGACAGTCCCCCAGGGTCTAGGATGACCCACTTTCCCTCCAGTTCTGTGTGCTCTGAGGTGGTTGATGATGTCAATGAAGGATCTGTATACTCTGCCACAACTGTTTAATAGGACAGGGAGGTAGGTAGATTGGGAGTTGTGGCTTCTATGTGCTGCTCGTGAAGGAACTTGGGGTTCTCGGTCCATTCCTAATGCTCCCACTTAGAGTTCAGAGATTCTCACTAGTCAGTGAAGATGGTATGCATTATTGTGGAAGCTTTGGGATTATCCATGAATCATTTCTTCTCTCCACCTGGTCAACTCTTGCCACAACAGAGCATGGCACTTTTTTTTCTTGTCTCATGAAATCATTGTTCACAGTTGTAATATAAAACTGTTTAAACTACCATGGTTATGACTTTCTTCTACTCTTCCATAATAATTAAATAACCAAGAGTGTAATTACGTGTTAACTCTTTCACCTGAACACATTAACAATGTTAATTATGTGAGCAGCATACGTGCCAGTACAATAGCAAGTGGCTTTAGTAACCAGACTCGCAGAAGAAAAAAAGAACTAGGCTTTTATAGTATGCTCATCACATCTAATGTTAGTGTTAGCTGTGGCTCAGTTGATAACAATCTCAACCAATTCAAAATATTCTGGGTTCAGGTTACATTCAAGAGATTTGAGCATAGAAATCTAGGTTGACACTCCTGTACAGAATTGAAGTGATGCTACAGTGTATGGTCAGAGGTGCAAGCTTTCTGATGAAATATTAAACACTTGCTGTCTCAGGTGGGTTTAAAAGATTCCAATGACACTTTTTCCTAAGGACCCCAGGGGTGTTATTCCCAGTGTTTTGGCCCAGTTATAACCTTTGGTCAACATCACAATAGCAAATTATCTGGTCATTTTCATAATATTTTTCACAGGAACTTGCTATGTGTAAGTTGGCTGCCAAGTATTCTACATTGCAACAATGATCATACTTCACTGGTTATAACTCACTTTGGGACATCTTTAAGAGATAGGCAATAGTACAAAATAAAATAAAGTCTGTCTATTTTGAAAGCATAATGTCATCCTTTATTTGTGGCATCTAGAAAAGATTAGCACAAATGCAGTTATCTAGTGAAGCCATATACTTTATACTTTTATCCTAAATATCTGATGAGGATAGATTGGAAGACTAAAAGATTACTGAAAGATACTTCACCCTTGAAGGTTACCCATTGCTCACTTCTGGTATTGAGTTACATATATATGGCAGGAGGCTCACATCAGACAGTAATAATTCATGGATGCAAAGAAGTGTTTACTTTAGAGAGTAGTTATGTATTTTCCTTTTAATTGCAAATAATTTGATGGGATTATTTAATTCATGCGAAGTGAAATTATCTTCTGTTAAAAATGCATGATGACTGAAAAATAAGCTAACGGCTTAATTGCAGCAAGGTATTTATGAAGGCTTTTGAGTCAGCTGAGTAGCTTTTGAAATATGTTGCACAGCCTGTTTAATTTTCTGTTGTTTTCCAAGATTTCACTATAACATGTGATCAATTTCCTTCTGATCATTTTGAAAAGCACTTCTTATCTAAAGTGCTGCAAAACGTGGCATTGCTTGTCGCACTGAACTCTGCAATGAGGTTAAACATAAGAGGATGTCAAGTGAGCAGACATTAACCACAAATGTCTCTTCAGTGGTTGTATACAACATCTGTTGCTAATGACATAGTTTGGCCTCTGGTATTTTCAAAAAGCTGTTGGAAAAATAGCCATGTTTCTTTTATTTGTACATTTGCATTCATCACTGCAGTTTTCATTGCATGCTGCCAGGTTAAACCAGCTGGGTAGAGATTAATAATTGTTGAGCCAATTAATACAGTGGCATATTTTGCAGCCTCGGCCATTATTTTTCTTTGTTGTATGAAATTACACAAGAGTTTTGATTATAACTGGTCATTCAAATGATTATTGTGCCGCAAACATGCTCATACATTCACTGAGAGTATTTATGAAAATCATTGGACAGCAGTAAACCTATTAATATGACTCCAAGGACATTTTCTCTCAGTATTCTTCCTTGATTCATGAAACTTGCTTCTTTAGTTCAGAACTGTCAAATCAGTCATAGAGTTATAAGGAATGGACAGCATAGAGAAAGGCTATCTGACTCAAATGGCCCATGCCAACATTTATGCTTTCACACAAGCCTCTTGCCATCTTACTTTCTCTGTTTTTTTTCATAATCTTTTTATTTCTTTCTCTCTCCTCTCCTTATCTGATATTCTCTTAAATATTGACTGTTCACCTCTTCTTCTTTTCCTCCTTTTTACATAGTTCCTCTTGATCCAGGATGCCTCTATTACTCCATGTGGTAGCAAGTTCCACTTTCTGTCCACACTCTGAACAACATAGTTTTACCTGAATTCCTAACTGGACCCTCTTCTGTTAATGACTCCTTGTTCTAAGTTCTCAAAAGAAAACATCTCTATGTCTACTTTACTAGTCACTTCATAATTCAAAACATGTCCATTGGATCATCTGTCAACCTTCTCTCTTGGGGAAAAGAACCGAATTGCTTCTTTATACTGCTGATCCAAGTCGCACACTTTCCTAATGACGCAAGAGTGCAGTCAAATTTTGCCTCTGATAATTGGACTCGACCCTAGTGCAATCACTAGAGGTGGGCTTGATCCAGTAGCAAATACAAAACAACCTTGAGAGAGCAAATACAGCCTGACCTTATATATATGTTGCCGCATACAAGGGTGGGCCATTTGGCAGTGAGAGGAAATGGTCTTTCCAAACCAGAGGTGACAGCCAAAAGTAGAACTATGTAACTCTGTATCATGGGGTAATATCTTTAACTTTGTGTTTCAGTGTATATTGCAAAATTCTATAACTCCAGCTTGTTATATGCCATCCATTAAAATACCTCTATGTTGTGACAGAAGGTAAAAATTTTGTTTGTTGCTAAATGTTCAATAAATACTTGAGTACATGCCAGATAAGAATAGGATTAATCATCACAATAACTGTCCCAGAGTGCGATGTCTCTTTGTAGGCTTGAGGTTTCAGCTGGCTTTCTCCACATTCTGCAGTTTATTTTGTGCTTCTGCAAAACTATACTCTTGATACAAAAGATCTGAGATTAGGAGCCCAGCTAATTATTTCTTCCTGCAAAGGCACTACGATTGGGCCTATAAGTGTCCACAGGAAGCTGATATAAATATATAAACTTCATTATGGCACATCTGTGGCTACAAATGAGCAGCACTGATGTCACAGACAAGCGGTTCTTTGGCTGCATTAGATTGTATGGAGGCTCAATACAAATAAGACTTGATGATGCATAGGCTTAAGAATTTAAGTGGAACTGGCTTCTGATTTCATGGTTTAAAAGTCATTTTGTTTAGGCGTCAGTGTGTGGGGAAGTTAAAACTAGGAGAATGTAAAAATGGTTTGGGAATTCTGTGAACGATTATTCTTGGTCCGTTGGCATGCCTTGTGCTTGTATTTTACTGGACATTGTGGAGCTGTGGACTACAAAACAGAAATAACATCTGACCATCTTCAATTTAGATAACATCCCATTACTATTTCAAAGGAGAGTGATGGATTTCCACCTGGTCTCCCCGATAGATCTTTATGCCTCAGCCAGTATCTCCAAAATCAGTTATCTCATCACATTGATTTTTATTGTTCTCCATCTCAATCCTTCCACTGTTTCATCGTTCCTGAATGACCTTCTCCATATCTGACCATGCACCATTTGATCAATTTTATTTGCTGATTGTTGTCAGCTCCTTTAGCTCTATGCTTGATAACAATTTAGTCTCATGTGTCGGTCCCCTGAGCAAACCCCTGAACCCCTCCCTTTTGTCACTTCTCTCACCTTGTTCAAAATCTTTGAAAACAAAACTGTCCTGTTCCTTCAGACCCTTTTCGTAAGGTCTTCCAACCTTACTTGGTGTGTGTGTGTGTGTGTGTGTTCATCTTCAGATCTTATACTCCCTGAGGGATGCTATATAACTGCAAACATTAGTACCCTACCTGACTTCTTCAAAGGTTATATCATGGTGAGTACTCGGGAGGTGAAAACATTAAGAAATTGATTAGCTGCTGACCCCTCAGTCTTGTTAGAATCAGTCCCACCCTTCCTTCCAATTAAAATAAACATACATAATAAAGCATTGAGTTAAGAAGCATAAACAAAGGGTTAAGTAATTTGTTGCAAAAAACAAACTGCTGGAGAAACTCAGGGGGTCTCCATTACACAATGTGTTCTTTCTTTCCAAACCAGAATGCCATACCATCTTTTCTCTGTGATCTTGGACTGTTGATTGCCATCAAGTGCACTGCTGGGTTTTTTTGCAGACACTCATTTTGGCTCATGCTGCTATTTACCAGGTCAATACATAAAAACTGGACCACATAGCAATCTTTTTTTCAGAGCTATATAATCCGAAATCAATTTAATGTGGAGTAAATTGTGTTAGTGATGATTTCTGGTTGAAATCATGTTGGGTGAAATCATGTCAGTGGTGAAATTGGAAAAGGCATTTCCACAACCATATTAATGCATCAACATTTTCCTGGTATCAGGCACACATCCAATGACTTCAATTGTCATACCGCACAAATTTTGTAGATTTATAGAGCTGTACAGCACAGAAACAGCCCCTTTGGCTTACCACTTTTGTGTCAGCTTTCAAGCATCTATTTATATTTCAACCCCTTTCAATATGTCAGAGCTCAAAGCTCCAGAAAATGATTGTCACAGTCACAGGAAAGCAACAAGCGCACTGGGCCGTGTTTCTGTTCTTCATTTAAAGGACCATTCAACTGACATCAGAACCTTTAGCGAGACAGGCTCCACAGCTGATTGCAGACTCCTGAAGCACTTCCCAATGCCTAACAGTGTGCTCAAACTAGCTAAGGGTGCTTTTGCAACATTTAGCTCCATATTTAACTGGTCCATTAGGGGAGTACTGCTGCAGTACCTTGTGAGTGGAAGCTTTGGGCCAGGCATGGCAGGCAACTCAGGGAAAGCTGGCAACTTCAGGCAGAAATGCACAGCTGCAATGGCACTATCCACAGACAACTTTCAGAGACATCACTGAGGATCAATGTGTATATCGGCTCGAGTTTACGGAATCTGTCATCAGTGAGACATCAGATATGCTCATAGTATCACAGAGTTACAGAGTTGTACAGCACTGAAATGGGCCCAACATATCCATGCCAAATGTGACGTCTATCTACGCTAATTCCATTTGCCCACATTAGGCCCGTATCCCTTTACTATCCAAGTACCTGTTCTGTGGGACAACCTTCAGCCTAGCTCTCATGCCTGAATTGCTCTGACTGTGGGGGTCAAGTTCGTGGCAACTCTCCTGCCCTCAGGAGCATCCCAAGTGGCCATTGGTAATCACTGCCATTTATCTTAGTTTTCTGCTCATTGTAACAGTGATAAGGTCACCAGGCTTGTTATTCATGGAGAAAGAAGTTTGTGTACTTGGATGAGGAGTAGCTGTTATTTCATCCACAGGGATTTACCAGCATTGCAGGTTTTCCCAAGCCGCAAGCTGCCATTAACTGCACTCAAAACCCAAAGATCTTTGTCAGTAGAAAGGGATTTCACTCCCTAAATATGCAGGTAGTCATCAATCACAAATCACAGAATGTTTACAGCTTGGAAGGAGGTTATTCAAACCTGTTGAGTCTATATCCTCTCTGAGTAGGAGCAGTCTGGCTAGACTGGCAAATTCTTCCCTTTCAGGTACATATCTGGTTGCCTTTTGTAAGCCATAATTGAATGTGCCTCTGCTAAAACCTGCACAATCTATCCAGGCTCGAACCACACACTGCATGAAGAAATTTTCTTCAACTCACTTTAGCTTCTTTTGACAATCACTTTATGTCCCCTGGTTCTTGATGCTTTTGCAAATAAAAAAAACTTCTAACTATTCCATGTAAACCATTGTGATTTTAATAATCTTTCTCAGGTCCTCTCACAAGCTTCTCTTTTCCAGGGAGAACAACCTTGGCTTCTCTAGACCAGCCACAGAACTAAAATCCTTCATCCCTGGAATCATTTTAGCATCTTCTCTCAAAACTATACTTACTTCTAAAATTGACTAGTCTGTAGTTACTGAGCTTGTCCTTGCCCCCTTTCCTCAATAAGCATGTAATATTTATATTTTTCAGTCCTCAGGCACCACCATTGAACCTATGAAGGTTTGGTAGTTTATGGATGAGCTGCTGCAATTTCCTCCTTTACTTCCAGTAGTAACTAGACAGCATCCCATCTGTCTCACAGTCAATGCTATGTTTCCTGAGAGCTCACATGGCTCCATCTTTTGGGTATTCACACTTACTATCACTTTGTGGATAGCACTATCCTGAGGATCTTCGGGGACAAATCCTACCTTCTGCTTCCATGTCTGTTGACTCCTGTGTGCATTCTTACCACTTAACTGATCTTCAGTATAATGATACCCACCAAACAACAAGAATGGAGGTGGAGAATGTTACCTGAAAGTGAAATCCTGCTGTCATCATCAGTCCAGCAGTGGAACTGGTGTGGGTCTTCATTGTAGTCTTACAAACATATGAATCAGGAGTAGGAATATGCTGCTCTTCCCCTTGAGCCTGCTCCACTAACTTGATTGTAACCTCAACTCTGTGGTCCTGTCCACTCACTGTAACCTTTCATCCATTTGCTTATCAAGATTCTATCCCCTTCTTCCTCATAAATGTTCAAAGATTCTTTCTACTACCCTTTGAGGAAGGGAGTTCCAAAGACTCTCGACCCCCTGATAGCGAAAACTATTACCACATCTTTCTTTTTTAAACAGTGGCCACTAGATCGCGATTCTTCCACAAGAAGGAACTTCCTTTCAAAATCCACCCTGTCAAGACCCTTCAATACTTCAAACATGTCCCCTCTCACTCTTCTAAATTCCAGCCTGTATATCTCACAAAATAATCTGCTCATTTGAGGTGTTAGCTTAATCATGCTGCATAACCTGGCCAACAGGAGACAACGTCTTGTACTGGAGGAAGAGCAGTCAGGAACCTGAGGGCTGGGAAACACAGTAAGAAGAACAGTAGGAAGAAGAGGCCGAGGTGGAAAATATGCCGCCCTAAAGGATGTCCCTGTGCAACATCATGAGATGAATCATAATGCTGAGCACAGGATGAAAGCATTGTTGAATGGCAGTAAGGATTCCTTTATCAAGAGATAGTTGATGTGCAAATCCCCATAATCATTGAGTGACCCACTTCACAATCTATTTGTAACCACCACCACAGGACACCAGTAAGCAACTGAGAGAGCCCAGAATGATGCAGAATGTTCCCTCACATGCTGCTTTGCAAGTCCACTTCCAGTGAATATAACACATCAATGAATTAATCACTGTTCATATTATTTGAGTGTCTTGCCAAAATCTGTCTTTATATTCAAAAGGACAGCATTTTGCTTCAAGAACCCTGACCTCTGCACAAAATACACTTTCCTCTGAAGACCTCTATTCTGCAGTTGTTTGCAATGAATAAAAGCATTCACCTATTGGCCTGCATACTGACATCAGGGTTATGGTGGATGTTCACCATTGTAGCCAATGCAGCTGAGGGCAATGCACATCTCATTGTATTGAGCAGCTTGGCATGCAAGGGTAAGGGAAATGCATTGAAGAGCTGACATTTCAAACCAATAATGTCCAAGCATACTGTGATGAGAAAATTGTTGTAGAACTCATGTGAATTCATGAGATTCAGTTTAAACCATTGAACCAATGGACCATTCTAAGAAATACAATGGGGGAACTACCAATGAAGTCTCAATAGTGAAAAGACCATGTTATACTCACTCCATTACTAATCAGATGTGATCACTGCATTGTCATGTTGCCCTGCTTAAGGAATTGCATGTGAATAATGCTACCTCACCTGTTCCTGTTGCTTTTAATCCCACACAATGCAGTCTCCTATAAAATGTGCAGCATTATGTAGATGTTTAATTTGCCCCTGCAATCTTGCTCAAATTCTTCAGCATCTCAAAATATTCTCTCCCTCAGAGTGTGCCATAAGAATTCAGAAGCAGAAATTGACTGCATCTGAGATTATGCTCATTCTTCACCAAATTACCTGGCACATATGAAATCAGTTGCACTTGCATGTGCTTTGCAATCCATTTTATTTGAAAAGCATCCATCAGCAGCCAGCAGCAATCAAGTATGACCTTGAACCATTTAACCTGAAATGCATACCATTAGCATTCTTATTGAGTGAGGCACCACAGAGTGCATTTAAGGGCTAGCAGCTGCAATATCTCAGTGTCTTCCCTCTGCACATAGCAAGATGTGTTGTGTGCTAAATTGAAGCAATCTTCGCCCTGACTTGTGTATTGAATATTATTTATAACAAAGTGATGTCAATGAATACATCATTGTATTTTACTGTCGTTCCCCTTTGATAATTGTTACGTACCAGCAACAACAGAAACACACCGAGACATGTATACATGTTAAAAACTACTTTATTAATAACTACTTA
>JARFYF010000046.1:17686445-17696603 GCA_030265395.1 Rhina ancylostomus
TAAAGCAGGGATCGCCTGTGCTAACAAGTATAGATTATACTGAGGGGGGTGCAGGGCAGTGTTTAAAATTTTTATGCTTCCACACACTGTACACATCATTCATCTGAAAGCTACAGTGTTCACTTTCTTCTGTTACTTGCTGGAAAACCATTACTTTCAGTTCTCACTCAATAAAGAGGAAAAAGAGAACAGTCTCAGGGGTGTTGTATGGCATGGGAGCCAATCTATAAATACACGTGCCTCCCATTTATCTGGATGTCTATGCGCAATAAGCTGATCAGTCACTCTTGAGAACTTGCTCTGCATCATAGGTTCAACAGAGAGGCAGCCACTGAAATGTTCACTCATTTCAAGATGCCTACTGTGACCTGTACTGTAGAAATGGCCTTTGTCATAGAATCATACAGCACAGAAACAGGCTCTTCTGCCCACCCTATCCATGCTGACTATTGTACCTACCTATGCTTGTCCTGTAACTTTACCTGCATTTAGTCCATAGCTTCTGTGTCTTGACAAGCACTTGAATCACCTTGATGTTTCTTTAATGTTGTGAGAGTGTCTGCCTCACCACTTCCTCAAGCATCATGTTCCAGATTCCAACCACACTGTGTGTGAACAAACTCCCTCTCAGATCCCCTTCAAACCTCCGACCTCTAGTTTTGAACACCCCCACCAAGGAAAGGAGATTTTTAACCATTTACCCTATCTATCGTCCTCATAATTTTGTAAACCTCCATCAGGTACCTCTCAACCTCCTCCATCCCAGGAAAAACAAATGCAGCCTATCCAATTTTTCCTGGTGAATCTCGTCAGCACTCTCTCCAGCTCCATCACATCCTTCTTATAGTGTGGCAACCAGAACTGCACACAGTACTCCAGGTGTGAGTTAACATCACATGTGTTTTATATACATGTGTTTTATATAGTTAAACACATGTGTTTTATATAGTTGTAACGTGACATCCCTGCTCTTGTATTCTATGCCACAGCTGATGAAGGCAAGTATCCCATATGCCATCTTCAACACCCTATCAACCTGTGCTGTGACTGTCAGCAATCTGTGAACTTGTACCCCAAGGTCCCTCTGTCTGCACTCCCTAGGGCCCAACCATTTACTGTGTACGTCCTACCTTTATTTGACCTTCCAAGGTGCATCCCTTCACACTTGTCAGGATTAAATTCTATCTGCCATTGCTCTGTCCAACTTTCCAGCTGATCAAAGTCATGCTGTACTCTAAGACAATCCTCCTTGCTCTCTGCAAACATCCCAAGTTTTCGTGCCTTCACTAGATCCTCAACATTTCTGCTGTGGCCCCTTTCAGGCTGATACAGTAATGATCTGCAGTATTGTACAAATAATTGTCCACACAGGCATTGTATGGGGAGACACTCAAAAATTCTGCAGATGTTGGAATTTGAATAGAGATTCTGCTCTATGTAGAGTATATCCAAACATCATGAAGCAATTTCTCAGATTTTCTTTTCATTGATTAATCGATACCTAACAGAATAGTACTCTTTCCCTGGTCTCTACAATCACCATTGGCTCCTGTGCTCTTTATTTCTTCAGTCTACCAGGAGGCTGAGCAATGGAAAAGGAAGGTGAGAGCAACTGTAACCAAAGCCAGAGCAGAGTCCAGTGCTATTTGACATAATATCATTGCAGAAACACAAGTTCATAAGGAGGAAGGAGTTGCCATGGTGTCCTTGTAAGATGTATGGAGTTAAACATCTGACATATCCCTTTAAGAAACCCTACTATTTCTTATCACTGAGGAAGATAATTTACACATTTGACTGCAACACCGTACCCTCCATGTTCTCTGTTAACATCAGTGCCTATCCACCTCTTCATTCTTCACAATCAAGTTAAGTGAATTGTTATTGATTTCTTTTGCCACATCTGAATAATATTGGTGATTTTCTGATCAGTTGTGCCTGATTTCTTTAAGCTTGAAGCCAATGTCTTCCAAATAATGTTGATTTGAGTGAGATGGATGTAATTCAGATGGTCTCATGCCTCCTGGGGCAGGATCTGAAGATAGCTTTGTATCTGAGCCATGACATTTGCACAAGATGTCAGATGGTCTGAATGGGCTTTGCACTTCATCTCTTTATTCTGTTATGATACTGGGTATTCCATCAAGTTGTCCAGGGATTTGTATATACACATCCCTTCAAGGCATTTTAAAGCAAGAATTCCCACATTAGATGCCAATGCTGGGAATCATTCCTACGTCACTCTACATGTAGCTTATGGATTCTTCCACATGACTAGTTGATTTTTCAAAATAGTTCAGATATATTCAGGGTTTTTTTTCTTCTATGCAGAGCCTGTGAGATTTAATTTGGGGGATGCAGCTGAGGAAGAATTTTGGTTGCCTTTCTGGGAAGCAGGTTCTTACTTTTCTGCTGCCTCCATCAGCCACTCTTCATCTGCCTACACTGACTTTACTGGTGATGACTCTTCACGCTCAATTTCTAAACCTTGTTAGAGTCATTGAGACATACAGCATGGAAACAGGCCCTTCGGCCCGCAGAGTCTGTACCAGCAACCACCCATTTACATTAATCCTACATTAATCCTATTTTTATTCTCGCCACATTTTCCTCAACTCCCCCCAGATTTTACAACTCACCTGTACACTAGGGGCAATTTACAGTAGCCAATTAACCTTCTAACCAGCACATCTTTGGGATGTGGCAGAAAACTGGAGGAAGCACAGGGAAAATGTGAAAACTCCACACAGACAGCTCTCAAGGTCAGAACTGAACCCAGATCCTTGGTGCTGTGAGGTAGTGGCTCTACTCTCTGCACAGTTGTGTCATCCTGGTTGTGCTGGTGCTTATATGAATTGGTGAGAGTGACTGGGTGTTGGATTGGAGACACTACATTTGTGGAAGGCTACTTTTCAGTCCGAGAATCTTGAGGCATAAGTTATCTTGAGGCATAAGTTATCTTAAGCCATTATATTGGCTCATGAAAGATATTTTCAAACACTTTCTGCCTTCTTGCACAGGAATTTATCAGCAGGAGTAAGTCATTCAGGTCGCCAAGCTGATGTACCATTCAATAAGACCATGACTGATTCACATCTTAAGCCTGCCTACCCACAGTGGCTCCATAACACTGAACATGTTTGCCTTAACAAATTGCATCAACTGACCTAACTTCAACAGTGTTTTGCGAAGAGAGCATCCCTGAATTCTAAAGTCCTTTGTGTGAAGGGATAGTTCCCAATATCACCCCTTACTGTCAATTATATGCTGACACAAGAGACTGCCGATGCTGGAACCTGGAGCAAAAATAAACCATTAGAAGAACTCAGCAGGTCAAGTAGCATCATGGAGGCAATGGGTGGGGTGGGGGTGGCAGTTGACGTTTCGGGTCGAGACCACGCTTCAGGATATTTTATGTCACCTTGTTCCACCATCCACATCAGAAATAGTTTACGTCTATGCAGCTAATTAGAAGTCTTTAGTTATCATAAACACATCAATTAGAGTGCTTTTTCAATGCGGGGGCAAACAATGCCATTCTATGTGATGTGACCTTAATATAATCCTTTTGGCCCCTTTTCAGAGTGAATATTTGGGAAGGCAAGGCGATGCTTTTTTTATATTTCCTTATGATGTAGAAGGAGGCCGTGTGACTCCTTGAGTCTGTGCCATTGATCCCATTCCTCAATTTTTTTCCTTACACCCTATCCTCTCTGATATTCCCATTGGGTCCTGCTGATTCTCCTGCCACTTACTTACACTAGGGGTGATTTTCAACACCAATCAACCTACCAACAGCATATTTTTGGGATGTAGGAGGGAACTGAAGCACCTGGGGGAAACCAGTGCAAATTCCACACAGGCAGCACCAGGGGTCAGGATTGAACTCAGGTCACTGGAGCTTATGTGCTCCTTTACCATCCAGGATTATGACATCAAATTGAGACCTGCTTGGAGTTTGTAGGGGATTCCCAGCCTCATTTTACCTCTGTTCTGCGATTGGTTGTAGAAAGTTGAGATCCTCAGTTGGAGTTGATGGGGTTGCTCTCTATCTGTAGGTGCCACTTTATTCTGCAACTGAAAAATTAGTCTTGAGTTTTGGCAAAGTTAAAGAAAACATTTATTAACAGATGTGGACCCAATCTGCAGCCTATTCCATGTGTCACAAAGTGAATGTGCATTATATTGATGGGTTGTGTTAGATTCAATGCATATATCCCAGTTTTGCGTTCAAGATGCTATTTGAATTTGTTCTTACTGCAGAATTGCAGTCCTTGGGAAGAATTCAATGAGCTGTAAGATTGTGTGAATGCTTCAAATAGAATAGCAGTGAAAAAGTTGCTGGATTTTTGAATAGGGATTTTTGGAGGTGTATATATGCGGTAGCTATCTGGCATCAGCATGGAGAGCTGTTTTGAAACCCTTGGCAGATTTTTTTTCATCTTGAAAATTTACATCCAGGTCCTTTGGGTGTTGCTGACAATAGTCCATCTGTCAGCTGTCTCTTGCTGGGCTCACAGCACCAATCATTCCCTGCAACATAAAATACAGAACTTTCTTCTATTTGAATAAAGTCCATCATAGCCTCACTCACTCAGTTGTGTAGTTATGCAAGCTTTGTGCTTGGTCAAAGTAGAATTAGCCTGTCATAACCTGGTTGCTGGTAACGGCACTGTAGTTAGCCATGGTACTCCTGGATTAGAAAGGGGAAATCCATGAGTAGCCACTTCTGCTGAAAGTGACCAAGTATTCAACAGGTGCAAATTGGATCAGGTTTGGTGTCGAGTCTGATTTCTACTCTGTTGAAATGTTGAGACTTGTATGCCAACAAATCCTGTTTGAAAGTAAAAATGCAAAGTTGCTAACGCCTGTGAAAGATCTTTTAAAATTCAGTTTTGTGATCCTTGTATTGCTGGCAAGGATAGCAGTTACTGCCCATGAGAAGGTGGCGGTGAGCCACCTAGTTGAACCACTGTAGTCTTTCTGGTTAACATACACACACAGTGATATTGGGCAGGGAGTTCCAATGAAGAACAACTTGGAGGGTAACATTTAGGTGGTAGTGTTCCCTTGTGGCCATTGCCCTTGTCCTTCTCGGAGATAGAGATCACAGTTTTGGGAAATACTGCTGGGATTACCACAGCAAGAAGGGGACAGCAGAGAAATGGAGTATCAAAATGTGCAATTCGTTCTTGAAGTGTTTATTAGATGGTTTCAAACCCTCCTGTGCACCAAAAACACATGTCATATAGATTCATGAGGGAAATTCACAAAATTGCATCCATCTGATGCTACCCTCTCTGAAGGATTAAACAAGGTGTGACGTGATTTTAAACCATTAGTTCTTGGAGAAAATGTTGCCTTTGTGAAACTGAAACAAATAATAATTGATGTTTTATTTCAATTCATATTTAAGATAATTTCATTTGAATTAATTCAGTGGACTGGATAATGCAGCTTTTTAAGTTTGAAAATAACTATATCAGGTATTAAAACGAGAGCATTTTGCACGAGCAGATTGGAAATGCCCATGTAATAGTCTGTATTTATTCTCAGCAGCTATTTAAAAAAAATCACCATCAAGGTTTAATTGCAAAAAGCAATGATCTCTTAGTTCCAAGTTCTTATGTCTTTTTAAGAAGCAATTTGGAAATGTAAAGAGAAATGGATAGGGAATGCTTTACATTTATTTCCCAACTGGCACATTAATTAATTCAGATAACACAATACATTAAAAATAAATTCCTACACATATGTATTTTGCATAAATTCCTATATGGATTTTCAGTCAACTCTGAAATCTGTATTTCTTGCATCAAAAAATCAATTTAATCATAAATACAATGTCTTTTGAACACATATGAAGGTTAATAGCTACAAGTTACTCTATGTACATATAAAATTTCAAAAGTAAGATGTCATATCTTCTGACAAATTGTTAGGATTATATCACAGTGGCTCCAACCCAAGTATAGCCAATGAAATTCACTCTGCTTATCTGATCACAGTTACACAAGCACGCCTACTTGCTTATGAGTATAGATATTTACAAACATAAGCACTAATTTTGTGATGGTGTAGAATGTGTGGGAGATAACCATGTACTTCACACATGGAACCAGGCGAGTAAGCCTGAGTCACGAGGTGTCAAATTTCACAGTCTCACATTTTTAAGTCTTTGCGGAAACAACTCTGAATGAAATGAAGTTCATGAGGTTTGCAGTCCCCTCCTGGCATGGCGTGCCTCTGCTTAAAATAAATATTTCAAGGCTTTCTTTGGTAACACATAGGAACATGGATATCTTATTTTAATGTTGTGACTCTCTGATTTATACAGAATTGCATGCTTTTTTTCCTTTGATTGCAGTGCCTGTATTCTTTCTGTTGCACTATATCCTTTGCTGCTGCATTTTTGCATTATGTTCCCAGAGCAGTAGCCACAACAACATTCATGCTGCAATTGGAAATCTTGATAATTCTTTGAACAATGGAGATCTGAAAATGCAAGGATTGTGAGGAGGGGAACCAGGTTAACATAATAAGTCAAAGACCTTTTCATTAGAACAAAAAAAACATTAGATCTTGCAGTTAGTAGACATGCATTTATTCACTTGAACCCACCTCAACTCACCCAGTATAATGCAGGAGACACAAGCACATTGAGCTGGTCCTGAAGGAGGAGGTCAGCCATCAGCATCTGTGCTTCATTCGGAGGATGTGTAGGGTTAATGTTTTCCACTGACTACCAGGGGTTCATGATACACCACAGGGTATCTGCCTGTCCCTCTGAAACCACAGACAGCAAACATTGCTTTGTGCCTCAAGACCATTCCAGGCCAATGCCAGTTGCCATAGTAATTGCCTTTCTGACCAATGATCCAATTAATGCTTCACTAACTAATGGATAGGCACTGCAGTAGGACTTCTATTTGGCTCTCTCAGCTCACCAATTAACTACAAGGAAGGCCAGGCCACCATTCTTTGTGTGCGGAATAGGCACTGGCAAGCAAGTATTCTAGAGTACATCTTCATCCTGTTGTGGCTTTCAGTCATATCTTAAATTACCTTCCTGTTATTTTAGTTTTTAACCTTGCTTGGTAGATTATCGCAAACATTCCATGCTCACAGGTAAAGATAATTTTCTACTATATTTCTTCCCCAGTAATTCCCTTTTGGAGGTGTTTGAAGTAAAGAGTTTGCTTTATCTCATTTGTGCATTTTCCACTTTATAAACTCTGATAAGGTATAAGCTGTTTAAACATCCTTGGCTGATTTTGAAGTTTAAGTTTTGGTAATGCTTCTTCAAACCTTCTATGATTTACACTTGAGATCTGTACTTGGGCATTCTTCCCATTCTCATTTGAATGTGTGTATTTGCATCATAACAGAATGTATTAGATAATTTACTGGTGTGCACCAGCATCTGCTATCATCTATTATGGTTTCCTCATTGCCCATACTTACCTAGTCTGCTGGTCTGAAGTTCGGTACTCCAGAGGCACAGCTTTGACAGCCAACAAATCCCCACTCACCGTGTTACAAGCTGCTAAGGTAAATTTGGTACTTCTGCATGAATGCAAGAACTGAAGTTGAGTTTCTGATCAGAAATGCCAGTTTTAGCAGCAAGATCCAGATTTCCTGTGTACAGCATAAAAGAAGTCACTTCAGCCCATCTTTGCACACAGAGCAATCCTATTCCTCCACTAATTTTTTTCCCTGTAATTGAGCCAGTATTTGGAAAGTGATTTTTGTAGAGACTTAGTATGATCCTTGTGGCCAAGTTCACCAGTTCTGGCAATTTATGTTGCCACTTGCTTTTATTCATTGGCTTTGCTAAATTTTTTGTTGAAAATGGTACACTGCTCCCATTCTATGATTCATCTTAATTCCATGCTTATGTTGTTTGATCTCATACTTTTGTTGTATGTGCCTTGCCATATTTACGAGCATTGAATTTCAATTTTCTTCATTTGCATAACCAGCCAATTTATTGTCCATAGACTTTTGCCTATTATGGAATGTCTTTTGTAGCATTGGATTGTAATGTGACCTTTAAATTCACCCATTTGTTTTACAATCCAGAACTTTATCAGTGTCTAGTCTTTCAGGCCATTTTCTCACTCTGTTCATAAATCAGGATTTTAGTGAAACTTTTAGTTCACCATAAGTGTTCATTCAGTGTGATTGGAACATTCCTTCCAATTTTTAAATTGAAAATGGTGATTTCTTTTTCTCTCACATAACCAATCAAGTCTTAAAAAGATAACTGATTGTCCCAATTGCATTGAGAGAGTTAATTTTTTTAATATAATGTGAGTTTACATTCATATATCACCTGAATTAATGTGATTTCACACCTTCCTTCAACTTGCTGCGGGCAATAGAATTAAAGTTTTCACATAAATTTGATTTCAGATGAGGTGGGAAGAAATTTGTATGGGATTGCTTTGTATTTGAACTTGCAGGGAATAAATACAAGAATATTTGAAATTTATAGATAAAGGAAAGAACAATTATAACATCCTCTCGTTCCGGAACATCTTAATGGTCTGGTTGTTTAGGCAAATGAGATATAAATATAAGTCTGGAAAGATGTTTTGGACAAGTGGAGTTACAATAAATATTATTAAATTAGAAACAGACTTATTACATAACATGTAACCATTGTGAGCCCTGAACAAAAGCCTTGATTTGCAACAAGGATCAGGAAGGATGTATAGTTCAAAATGACTCAAAGTGGAGAAGGTACTGTTTTCCATGGAGCGAAAGAGGCTGAGGGGTGACCTTTATAGAGGCTTATAAAATCATGAGGGGCATAGTCCCTCATGAGGTGGATGGTCACAGTATTTTTCCCAGGGTAAGGGAGTCTAAAACTAGAGGGCATAGATTTAAGGTGAGAGGGGAAAGATTTATAAGGGACCTGAGAGGCAACTTTTTCACACAGAAAGTTGTGTGTATATGGAATGAGCTGCCAGAGGAAGTGATAGAAGCAAGCACAATTACAATGTTTAAAAGACTTTCAAACAAGTACATTGATAGAAAATATTTAGAGGGCTATGGGCTAATGTTGGGAAAATGGGGCTAGTTCAAGTAGACAACATAATCGGCATGGACTAGTTGGGCAGAAGAGTCTGTTTCTGTGCTGTATAGCCCTATGACTCTATTTGAATGTTTAAAGCAGGATCTTGTGAGCATTGCACTCACCAGTGAACAGTTACAGGTTAAGACAGGGAAGGCAGTGGTTGCCCTTATTTTAGTTACCCTTCTGTGCCAGGGTTCATCCAGGTGGGACAGTTAAATGCAGAGCCAAGTAGATTTTTATCAGTCAATACCTACCCTTGATCTGAGCTGTCATGGGACATAAACTACAAGTGAAGAGAGACAAATTGCTGGAGGAACTCAATGGGTCAGGCAGCATCTGTGGAGTGAAATGGACAGTCGACATTTCAGGTCGAGACACTTGGTCTGGACTGATCTTAACCTGAAATATCGACTGTCCATTTCCCTCCACAGATGCTGCATGATCCACTAAGTTCCTCCAGCAGATTGTTTTTAGCTTCAGGTTCCTGTATCTGCAGTCTCTCGTGTCTCCAAGTGAAAAGAGACGTTTTGCAGACAAGTTGGAATGGGTTTATTTTGTTGTTCAGCTATTGTGTTGATTTCAGAGGGATGGATTGGTGTTTCTGTAACAGCGGGAGACTGCAGACAGCCAGCGGCACTCGGTTCATGTTGAGCCTGAATTAACAACATGATGGGAAACAAATAACCTGAGAGGTGTTTCTTTTTTTAAAAGAAGTGGAGCATTGGTAAAGACATTCTAACCATTTTGTTTATATTCAGCATCGCTTGGCAGTCTTTTATATGCTTCTGTCGTCATGCATCTACTGTTTGGTAGAGGGTACATGAGCAAGAAGTGGTCCTATCATTTCCCCTCAGTGGTACTGCAGAAATAAAGCTTTATCCTCACTACAGGAATGTGAACAACAAGAAGACACATGCAGCTTGTAGGAACACTGGTATTCTGTTCCTTTGCCTTCACCTAACCAGTTGCTAGCTTGTTGAGACAATAAAATAACTTATTGGCTTATATAGTACCGCCCCCCCCCCCCACCCACCATCCCTGCACTTGGACAACTTCAGGCTTCTTAAAAAGCCTAT
>JARFYF010000046.1:17712340-17722385 GCA_030265395.1 Rhina ancylostomus
AACTGCTGCTTGTGTGAAACAAGTGCCAGAGTAGTCTGAGAGACTCACGCTCCTCAATTTTATGTTAATAACTTGTGTCATGAACATCTACACATTTTTGAACAAAATTTAGACATGATATTTAAATAGCAGTTCTCACTCTCATTTTAGAAATAGAAAAAAATTAGAAATTATGAGAAATGGGGAAATATTGATGTTCAAAGAACACCTGGGTGCTCTGGTACTTGAATTTCTGAAAGCTGACATGCAGGTGCAGCACGGGAAGGCGGTTGATATGCTGGCCTTAATTGCAAGAGGATGTGTATTCAAGAGTTAAGCTGCATTGTATGTAGGGCCTTGGTGAGACAACACATAGAGTGTTGTGTACGGTTTGGTCTCCTCAGCTTATATAAAAAAGATATACCTGCTATAGAGAGAGAGTGCAGTGAAGATTTACTAGACTGTTTCTGGGGATGGCAGGCCTATCATGTGAGGAGATGTTGAGTAGAATAGGCCACTATTCGCTAGAATTTAGAAGAAAAGTTAGAAAATTCATAAGGTTTTGACCAGGTAGATGCAGGGACGATGCAGTGGCGCCAGAGTGTGGCAACTCATTGCAAGCTGCTCTCTGCAGATCTACTCTTTACTTTTTATAATTGTTCAACTCTTTTAAATATAAATTCTATCTCTCTACTCTGTATTCTGTATTGTTTTACCTTGTACAGCCTCAATGCACTGTGTAATGAATTGATCTGTATGAACAGTATGCAAGACAAGCTTTGCACTGTACCTTGGTACAAGTGACAATAATAAACCAATTCCAGTTCCAGGATGTTTCCCTGGCTAAGGAATCTGAACTAAGAATCACTGTTTAAATAAATAGGTAGGCTATTTAACACTGAAATGAAGAGAAATTTCATCTTTGGAATCTTTGGAACTCACTACAAGGGAGATCCATGGGGGTTCAGTCATTGCATTTAAAACATAGATCAATAGATATCCAGGTAGTAAAGGAATCAAGAGTTATGGGCATAGGTAAAGAAAAATGGTGGTTGGGGTAGAAAATCTTGTTGAATGCAGAACAGGTTTGAGGGGTTGGATGATCCACTCCTGTTCACATTTCTCATGTTCTTTTTGGTCGAGCAAAAGATACGGTGGATCAAATTTGGAATGACAAACTACCAACCTTATCAAATCACCAGTCTACTGTATTTAATCCTGATTGATTAAAATTAGTGACATTTTACTGTATCAGGGAAAGAAGATAATGCTTTCAGATACACTAATTTCTGTCATTTCATAATGTCAGCGCTCAATTAGATCATAAGATGAGCATATCATATTGGTCTATTTGAGTGATTGCTTGACAGATGTGTCAGAAGAAGAAAGCATTTGTCATTTTCCCACTGAGCAGATTAAATCAACCATTTCATTTGACTAACAGAATCATAGGTGGTCATAGTATTTTGCCTTTGTCTTAAAGTTTTGTTGTTTGGATTAAGAGTCGCCTGGGTGTGATGATCCATTGATAGAGACTCAAGGATCCTCTCCCTTTATACCTTCTGAGAATTTTTATGTGTGAAATGGCCATAAGTCCACTCTGAGCAGTGGCAGCTGAAAGATTTTTATGAGAATATAATAGGAACAAACTGTGTAAAGCATAAAAAACGAATTGCTTTTCATTTATCAACTCACTTGGGGACTTCAAACCTTATGTGACAGGCATTTTTTTAATAAGCAGCTTAATACTGGTCTACCAAATTGCCCCATGTACAATACCACCCTCCGATAATGAATATCCGCTGCGAGAGACTAGAAAATGTGGATTGTTTCCCAAATCCCAGAAGCTACCTCTCAATGAAGACAGACATTGTTGATAAAATTCACTGTTTTCTTCGGTAAGCCAGACAGGCTTTGGCTATCTGAGGGGAAAAATGTGTTTGAGGATCAAGACCTTAAACCCAGTACGAAGCTTATGGTCTACCAGCCAGCAGTAGCCTCTGCCCTCCTCTATGCTTCTGAGACATGGATTATCTGTAGCAGGCATCGAAAAGCACTGGAGAGATACCATCAATCCAGCAATGAGGCCCTTATTACACTTAATCAATTCTACTGCTCGGGCTACTCCACTCACATTGCCTAATCCCAAATTCATGAAATACTGTGTTTCCAAACTCAGCTGGATAAAGGAAAAAAAATTCAAGTATCTCCTTTAAGCTTCACTGAAAAAGTGTAACACCTCATTAACTCATGGGCATCCTGATCTTTAATTGCTCATAATGGAGAAGGAGAATTCTTGGTGGGATTGTGAACTTCCAGTCCATTGGGTGGGAGTACACAAAGCCCAGCATAAATGGCAGAAAGACCATTCCAACTCCCAAACTAACCAGCTGCCTTGGCAGTCATTCATCTTCTGCACCATTTGTGGTGGAGTCTGTGGGCCTCACACTGGCTTCTTCAACCACCCAAGAACCCACAGAACTGGAGTGTATGCAAGTCATTCTCGACCCCACTGGACTATGTAAGAAAAAAGAGAAGCAGATGTACAGCTTGTCCCATTATTGTCTGTTCCAGCTTGACTGGTTGTAAAATATGACCATGATTCAAAAGGTAGAGTTTGGTTTATTTTACACATTAACCAGGATACCACAGTAGTTGAAACTAAAGACTAAATTTTCTTTCTTTGTGCCACTGTTTTTGGATCTGCTATGATTAGACATAAGATCTGCTCCAAAACCCTATTCTCTCTGTACACCCAAAGCCACATGTGTTTGTTACTATGATACACACAATTCCTGCCTCTTCTCCCTTCCCAACCAATGACCAACAAGCACCTGTACGAACCATTGAGACCTGATTGTTGTCATCAAAGACAACTTACAATTAAGACCAAAACCAGTCAATGCCATTAAATATTGATTTATATTTAAAATGTATTATTATATTTCAACAGAATATAAATCATATTAGTTTTGGGTAAGGCTAATTTTATAAAGCAGAAATATAATTTAACAAAAGTAGATTGGAACTATTTGAAGTTCAGTGAGATTGTTCAAGAAGGAAGTACAGACCACATATATTCTGGGAAAATGAGTAGGACTTCTACTAAATCTCTGGGAAAGCTTATGACAATGCAGGAGCTCAAAACCACATTGAGCCTGAAGGAGGGAAGTAAGTGCAGTGGATTTTGGATGGCAAAGAGGAGTACAAAAAAATTATGACCGAGAAAGCAGAGGAAATCCATAAAATGTTTCATAAATATTTAAAGGGTAAAAGGATATCACAGAAAATATATGGTCTATTAGAGACTAAAATAGTCGACCAAGTGTGGAAATGATTTGGCACTGATCGGCCCTTTGCTTCTGCTCTTCACACCAAAACAGCTTGAAATTACAGAGGGAGAGTATGAAATAATGTAAAGAAAGAGGAAACGTTAAGACTTTGGATTTTTAAATGTGGGTAAATTACTGAAGTCGAATAAAATGTCATCTCAATTATAAAATAGAAAGCAAGGGAAGAAATATTTTCAACCTGCTCTGGGGCTGGATGATGAGTGTGGCTAATGTAGCATTGCTTTTAAAAAGGGAGAATTGGGATAGACAGTAATCACAGACGTGATGAGCAAAATATTGGAAAAATTATCATTTGGAAAACAACAGTAAAGGAGGGATTTGTTAAGACCAGGACATATCTGGACTGAACTTGATTGATTTTTTGAGGAGGTAATGAGAAGGTTCAAGGAGGATGCTGCACTTGATCTAGTTAACATGGATTTTGGCAGGGCACTTGACAAACTCCTGGGTCAGAAATCTAAGAGTCCAAGGGATCCAAGGAAAATAAAAGAATAGGATCTAAAATTTTCTCAGTGAATGAAAGCACAGTATTATTGTTGATACAAGTTTTAGTGACTGCCAAACTCTATGCACCAGGATTTCTCTGTGTTAGGTCTTTTGCTTTTTGAGGTAAATGTTAATCATTTGGACTTGAATGTAAAAACTACAATTGAAGGGTTTACAACTGATTCCAAAATTGATAGAGTTGTTAACAGTGAGGGGGAAGAAAGTTTTAGGCTCCAGAGAGATATTCATGGACTTGTCAGGTGGTCACAAAAGTGGCAATGGAAGTCAGCCCAAGCAACTGTGAAGTTATGCATTTGGAGAGATAAGACAAAGCAAGAGAATACCCAGTGAGTTCCAGGGTTGCTGAGAATTGTTGAGGAACAGATGAACTTCAGATTGCATGCCTATTGATCTGTGAAAGTGGTAGGAGAGGAAGATAAAAATTGGATACTTTATTGGTTTGAGACATTAAATATAAAAGCAGGGGGTTCTCATTAGATTAGTCAGGCCACAAGCTACAGCACATAATAGAAAAATGTGTTAGAATTCCAAAGAGATTTAGAAGTTTGTTGTCAGGGTTAGAAAATAGAAGGAGGGATTTGTAAGCCTAGGGTGGTTTCCTTGAGTTTGAAGGGTTGATATAATAAAGGATTTTAAAATATTGGGAAATTTTGATAAGGTAAACAGGGTAAGCCTCTGCACCTTAACAAACAGGTACTTAACCAATGGGCATACAGTAGATATAAGGTAAATGGTTGAAAGAGCAGCAGAAAATTGAAGAAAATCTCTTTCACTCACCAAGCAGTAGTGGGACTCTGGATCTCACTACCTGAAGACTGTTGGAGGCAGGAATTGTCATCCCAGTTAAAGAGTATCTGGGTAAGCACTTGAGGACCATAACCAATAGGGCCATAGACAAAAAGTCAGAAAGGGGGATTAGCCTAAGTAGCTCTTTTTTGGCCTGCTATTTCCTCTCATCCTTTATACTAGCTATCTTCCCTCTCCACTCTCAGTCCTGATAGAGCATCCTGACCTGAAACATTGACAATTCCTTTCCTCCTCACAGATGCTGCTCAACCCACTGAGTTCTTCCAGCAGTTTGTCTTTTGCTCCTCTCATCCTTGTCTCTTGAACATTCTCAATAAGTTTCTACCTACCTGATAAATTACTTTTGAAGTTGCAAGAAGTTTTCTGTGGTTTCATGTTTTCCAGTAAAGCCCAGTCTGCATTGGATTTTATGAACAACAGTAATGTAGACAGTTAATATGGAACTGCCAAACAAAAAAATTTAAGAGAATGCTAGAACTTCTTTGAAAGTGAATAGTTCTTGTTCATAATGTTTAACAACAAAATTATCTTGGCACAAAACATTTCTATCAGTTAAATAGTATATTAATTAATGCCAGATATCACTCTATTGAGTAATATGTTATTTTCTTCGAACTGATCAATTTTTCTACGGCAATTATATATCTCACTGAGTTTTAAGACTCAGACTCATAGAGTCATACAGCAGAGAAACAGGCCCTTCTGCCCAATATGTTGCCCATTGTATCTTTCTGGACTGATCCCATTTACTTGCCTCCTATGCCCTGATTTAGAATGGGCAAAATGATTGTGGAATCTTAGTTTGCAGATTCAGTGTGACAGCTGTGTTTTTATGTGGCGTTAGCAAATTCTTAGAGAAAAAATGAGACATTTGTCACACAACAATTCCTCTGTTAAGTTTAAGCAAGCCATTTTGCAAGCATTAGCATTTGTTAATATCTTAACTTGTAGAATTTGGAATGAAGATTGTTTTATGCCTCAGTATCCTCATTTGAGATGTTCATATTGAAGCATCTCTGATGTGATCAAGTTTATTTTGTTCACTTAGGGATCCTTACAAAGTTATTTCATATCTGTAGTAAATTTTGATTAAACTGAATGGTTAAATTCTTCCATGACAAATTGAGAGGTGCATCAAAACTATCATGTGTTTAATGTGGTGGGTGAAGGGGAATACATGATCTGAGTAATTAAAGAAACAATGTAACAAGTATTTTCAGAATACTTTTCATGTACCTCTCTTTCTTGTTTATTCCCAGTTGTACAGAACCGTGGGGTCACAGGTACTATGGAGAGTGCACAGAAATTTTCTTCACTTCCGGTATATCTACCAGTAAACTACCAAATTCAAAAAGCTGAAAGTTCATTTTTTCTAAAAGAAGCCAACCAGGAAATCATGCGCAACTCCAGTTTGCAGTTCCGCATGGAACCCTTTTTCATCCATGAAGCCAAGACTCCTCCTGTGATTAATGTCAGTTATGGACCTTATGCTGTGGAACAAGTCGTGCCCAGGGCTCTCCTGCAACCTTCTGATCTGTTCAGCATGGTTGATAAGTTCACTTTCAACTGGAAAATCAAAGCAAATATCGTTGATGATAAAGTTTATTCCAATCGGCCGATAGTGCAGATTTTATTTTATATCACAGGCCGAGACTGGGATGATTACAGTGCTAATGATAATCTCCCCTGTATACGTGTATATGCATTTCGGGAAACAAGGGAAGTCAGGAACAGTTGCCGTCTAAAAGGAGATCTTGGATTGTGCATCGTAGAACTGGAACTTCTGCCTTCTTGGTTTAATCCTCCCACTGTGGTACCTGGTCGCAAAAGGATAACTGATCACTCTGAGGGAACGCCAGTGGAACTTTATTACTTGATACAGGATACTGATGAAGATGGCGATTGTGATGCAGAAGACACACGAAAGGACAATTCTATTCGGCCAGGGCGTGATGATGTTGATGAAACACTCCACTCTCTGCAACGTATTGGCAGTGTCCGACTACACCAAGGATCTGGGGACCCACAGCGAACAGAAATGAGGTTGGACAATAATGTCATCATCTCAGTATTACAAAGGCCTGTCAAGCAAGGCGAAGTTGTCACTTTTTATGTGTCACTGGCTAGCAGCTCAACTGTGAATCAGTTCACACTGCGGTAAGTAACACTTCAATATACGCTTGTGGGATGGTCACTGTTTTAACAATTATTGCACTAATTATATTAAAGTGAGAGTATTGTGATTCATCTAAAAAGGTCTCTTCTGGCCCATTATTGTTTTAGAGAATAAGTAGAGACATCTTAAGTTGATCTCAGTTTTCTTATTAGAAAATAATTGTTTTTATTAGGATAGTTTTATTTGCTATAAAATTTACTATATCAAAACACTTTATCTCAAAGTGTGGGTGTTGGGTGTGGGTTTCAATTTATTTATGGAAAAATCCTTCTCCTTTTGACGCACATTGTTAATTCACAGCCCTGATTTTCCTGGCCTTCAGGTTGAAACTGGAGCAATTTCTTCAAAGGTTACGAACCACTGGACCATTCAAAATATGTTCCTAGATAATCAGTCCTCACATTATCCAGTTTCAATTGGAGCATGCATTGTGTATATATTGATTGAAAGCCATAATTATGATTTATTGCACTTGGGCCAAATTATTATGAGTGTTTAGAATTGATATTTGAATTTCTGAAATAGAAAAGAAAAGCAACAACCATGCTATTTTGAGAAATAACGTTATTTCCAGTGGTATGTATGCTTATTAAAAATGACACCATTACTTTCGGTCAAGTAAAATTTTCAATGGAAAACTGTGAGTACACAATATCATGCTGGTCTTCTAACTAAATTATTTAATTTATTGACATCATAACTGCATACAGTGAATTATATTGTAGTTTCTTGGCATATGGAGCATCCATGTTATCCAATGCAATGATCCACTATGAGATCAATGGCTAGATAATTTGTTTCTTGTAATGTCCATTAAGGGAAGAATTTTGGTTGAGACTTCGGAAAAGTTCTCTTGTCCTTTAATAATGTTCCAGTCTATATTTGCATTTGGACAATAATTGTGCTGTACAAACAAACTTTTATTTTATGTTATAACATGTGTATATAAGCATACTTTTCCATTTACCAAATAACCATGAACTTCTTTCTAAGCTCACGTTAAAAGAAATATTTCATTGATGAAGTAGTTTGACGTTACCAGCACAGGATATCTGAGTCATGGATGACTTATAAATTGATCAGGACTAAATTTTCATTCACAAACTAAGTAACACTGAAGAACCATGGTTTAAAAATCTGTTTGAATAAGTTGTATAAATTCATGATTTGATGCAAATCCAGCCTAGTATAACTCTGTCACTTTTTAACAATTAAATAAATCAGTGAAACTCCACTCTTCGTTTTATCTCTGGATTCTGATGATGCTTCAAGTGCAGTACCAGAGATGCGTATACAAGTCAGAGAATGATTTCACATTGGAAAAGGTGCTCTTGATTGCAAAAACTTTTCTGTTATCAGTCTAAAAATGTTCAAAAGTTTTTTTAGTAAATGCATATCTACTTTGGGATGCACACTAATTAAACATATCTATAATTGCGACTCTGAAGCCCACATCTCATGTTTTTGTTTAAATGGACAGCATTTGGATTTTTAGTGATAAAGACTTTCGGCCCTTGTTTATTCAGAGGTATGGATTTTTGTAGACTGTACGCAAGTTTTTAACCTTGAAACTTTGCCCTTCTGTAATTAATTTTTTTGACAAAGTTATATGATGGTATTATTGACCAATTCAGCTGAAGGACATGATCTTTATATGAGACCTGTAAAGAATGAATAACAATGTTCTGTGCCTTAAATCTCCTCTCAGTCTCCTACATTGAAAGGATACTACTCTCGCCCAGTCTTCCTCATATCTAAATGCCTCCAGTCTGCAAGTCTTCTCATAAATCTGCTCTGCATCCTCTCTTGTATGAGTATCTCCTTCCTGTGGCAGGGTGACCAGAACTGAACTGTGGCCTAGCTAGAGTCTTATACATTTCTAGCATGACTTCCTTGTTCTTTTATTCTTTACCTTGTCCAGCAGAAGAAAGTATTTCACCTGCCTTCTTAACCACCTTGTAAACCTACCATGCTACTTTCACTGATCTTGGGGCAGGAATTCCAAATTCTCTCTCTTTTCCCATCATTTATTTAATATGCTCTTGCCTGTCCTGCCCTCTCTTAATGCAATACCTCTTACTCTCCTTTTGCCCCTCGTATGCCCATATTGATACCTTCATGCTGTCTGTACCTTCCTTCCTCACTCTGAACCACACCTCTGATTATTGTTTCACCCTCACAATCTTGGCCCCTTGGCCCATAATTTAATTTTAGTATTAAATTAGTTCAAAGTTAATAATTTAAACCCAAATTATTAATGCTAAACTAATTTAATACAAAGATATGAGTCTAGTCTCCATTACAATAACATTGAGAAAAATGTAACACAAGTTCACAAGCATGAAGCAAGCAAACTGTGACATGGTCAATGGTGTTTGATCCTTGGTCAGTCAACTGCTCTAATCTTGGATTTCAAAACTTCTTTGATCGTGAGGCAGCTTAGCCTTAACAAGAAGACAAATGAGGTTGCAAGAGTGAAAGAAATGATGCCCAGTACGGTGTATGAGAAATCTTTTGCTAAAAGTATCTGGAGAGCTTCATGCAGTGGCATTGAGGTTATGAAATTTCATAAGGTTTGCTCAATGGTGTGATAATCTGCTCGTTAGAGTGAAAAGATTATGAAAGCTGGAAACTAGTGAAGATGTAGGCCAAGAAATCTATTTTGGCCGCAGTAAAACATGCTGCATGTCTCTCCAGTACTGTTTTAAAGAGCTGCTAAAATGATCAGAATATTTGATGGCCCATTTAATAACCAGCATTCTCGGGCTCCCCCATGGAATGACATGCTGTTTAAGAAAGGGTGCGTGTTACTGAAAAGCTCCTGAATTTCTTGCATCTGTGAGCACTTGGACACATGGTGAGATCTCAGAGCCAGGCATGCAAGCACAACCCCAGTGCAGTTTACTAGCAGATTGAAGCTCGAGTGATTCATGAGGGAAAGGAACAGGCTTCCATGTTTGGGAGGAACTTCAGGAGTCCTATGGGTGACATCATTCGCAGAGGCCCACAGATACTCTTCACTCATGCATTCATGAAACTTCAGAAGTTTCATGCATTGGTATTAAGGTGCCACCAGGGAATCACCTGAACTTTGAAGAAGTCTGCAGTGGCAGCAAAAGCCTCTGGGAGGTCTGGCTTTTAATGTGGGCTGGTGGAAAAGTAAATGAAGACAGGAGGAGAGTGTATCAATCAGTGCAGAAATAGAAGCAGAAGGAAGCCTTTC
>JARFYF010000046.1:17773935-17785045 GCA_030265395.1 Rhina ancylostomus
CCGAACCCTATTGAATATTCAATACTGGTGGCTGGTCCGAGGGCATCTAAGCCCAAACTGCAGACACCCAAAAATATACCCCTTTTGTTACGGTGTTGGGAGACAGCTCCCTCAATGTACAACTAGCCAGAATACTATGTGACGAAACAGACCTGTCCTGAACTGTGCATTAAGTGGCAGAAATACACCTTTAATGATGGGTTAATACAGAACATGAGTACTTAATGTCTTCCCTGATCTCATTCTGAATGAGTACCAATTAATGTGAATATGTTATTCATCTAGCATCTTACCCCAAGTTTCAATGGTGGAGAATCAGAATGTCGCACACCCAGTGATTAGTTTAACTGATGCTTTGGGGTCATTTAAAGTTAAACCATGAACAGGTTTTATTTCCTGAAGACTGGTTCTCATTTTAATTAATATCTGCTATCCATAATTTTATAACTCCAGAGTAATTCCTAACCAGATCAAGCTAACATTTACTTCAATGAACAGGGAGCAAGTGACTAAACTGGGTACTGAATAAATTCACAATAAGAGAATCTCATCTCGCTGGACTCTAGAAGTCCCTGTGGATCAATAGACTGCATAGCTTCCTTAAATCAGATTAAACCCCTTTCTAGCAATACAACTGGCAAACTGTTATGATCATTTTAACCAACTTTCATTAACTGCAACCATCAGAAAGTTTTAATACCAGCCTATACAACTGCATTAACCATTAAAATAATCAAATACATTGGAAAAGAAACCACCACATCCCAGTGCAAAGATATGTAAACAGAATGAAAGACATTAATAAAATACTTACCAGCTTCTGGTGCAGAGATATTAAAACATATGAAGCTTTGCATTATAATAGTAACTACATTCCTTGTGGACACTGATTTAAAAATGAAGCCAGATAAACTTCAGTTTTTTATTGGAGAAACAAAGGCCTGCAGATGCTGGAATCAAGATGAAAAACACGATGATGCTGGAGGAACTCAACAGGCCAGGCAGCATTGGATGCTGCTTTGTCTGTTGAGTTCCTCCAGCATCATCTGATATTTTATTTACTTATGATGTAAGGAAAATCAGTCTATACCACCTCGGAGTAATCCCATTGCACCACCAATTTTATCCATAATCTATTTTCCCATGCTCCTATCATTTCTATTACCCTTGATACTTGTGCCAATTTACAGGAGCCAATTAATCTACCAACTCTCATGTCTTTGGGATGTGGGAAGAAACCCAGGCAGTCACAGGGAGAACACGCTAATCCCCCACAGATAGCACCCGAGGTCAGGACTGAAGCCAGATCACTGGAGCTGTGGGGCAGGAAATCTACCCACTGCACCACCCTCAACTTCATACCAGCCACAGCCAGCAGATCCAGTGCAGTCCCATTCATTTGAAGAATGGCTCCAATCTACATTAAAAATTCAAATGGAGACACATAAGAGAATGCAGATGCTGGAATCTGGCATAAACAAAATGCTGGAGAAACTCTGTGGGTCAGGCAGGGGGTCTCAACCTGAATCATCGACTGTCGTTTTCCCTCCACAGATGCTGTCTGACCCGTTGATTTCCTCCAGCATTTGTACCTCGTTAAAAAGTCAAATGGTTTGATTTCTTCCTTCATTTTAATTAATGGTGATTATTGGCATTGGTTTATTATTGTCACGTACTGAGGTACAGTGAAAAACTTGTCTTGCATATTGTATATCAAGCAGACAGGTCAATTCATTACACAGTGCAGTTACATTGAGTTAGTACAGAGTGCATTGAGGTAGTACAGGTAAAAACAATAACAGAACAAAGTGTCACAGCTACAGAGAAAGTATAGAAGTGTAGTACAGGTAGACAATAAGGTGCAAAGTCACGACAAGGGAGATTGTGACGTCAGAGTCCATCTCATTGTATAAGGGAACCGTTCAATAGTCTTATCACAGTGGGATAGAAGCTGCCATATTTTCTACACTGCGACAGTGATGGCAAAAGTGTCTCATAAATTACTCAATGCCCTTGGAAGACTGGACCTCATGAAAACTACTTTATCAATGCAAGACATTTATAGCAGAAGGAAACATAATACAACATACTTCAGGGTCCCGGCCTGAAATGTTGACTGTTTATTTCTCTCCTTAGATGCTGCCTGACTGAGTTCCTCCAGCACTTTTTATGTATTACTCCAGATTCTAGCATCTGCAGAATTTCTTGTGTCTCCATACTTCAAGAATATAATTTAGATATAAGTTTAATACCTGCTTCCATTTGAGTTTGCCATGCTACTGACAATGATGTATTGCCAAATGGAGACTAAACTTGGGGCATCAAAGGGAAAGAAAGTGTTAACATGAAGTGTTAACATGAACTGTTGCTTCTTAGATCAATAGTGTAAAATGTAATCTTACTGCTGGATCTCTGAAAAAGACGATAAACATTTTAAATTATTTGACATCAGTGTGGGTTTCTGTTCAGATAAATTATGTCAGTGGGGAATAAAACTGTGTGCTTGCATAAGACATAATAGTGAAATGATTTTCTTCTTTAAAATGTAATTAAGGCAATTTTATTTTCTGAAATTTATTCCAAACCTGAACACAAACGACAAATGACTGCTTTTATAGAATGTAGTTGGCATGTTGCTTTGACGTAACTGCCATTTTAATTACTAGCTTGGAAATTGGTAGAATTCCTCCACTCAGCACTGTGATCCAGTGCCAAGCAGAATCCAAACACGTTCATTTTACATTCGCAGCCAGCCTACCTCTCCTGCGCAGTGTGACTGTTTACACAATCATTCTGAATAACAATGAATTCTCACATCTGGGTAGATGAACTTCCCTTCGGCAGGAAGGGAATCACAGCAACTGTATGTAGTTTTCTTCACTGTGCTTTTCTCAAGCAAGTCATTGGACATCCACAGGTATAAGTGCAGAAGAATCTGAAGTCAAACATTGCTGGTGTTTTATAGATTTGTACAGTTTTTAAATTCTCCTTTTTGAGAGTTGTGCTGTATCTTTATATTAATGTTTTGGCTATACAGTAAACACAGTGCATAAATAATAGTAGCTTGAAACTATAATTTTCTTAATGGTTTGGAGAGAACTAAAGAAGGAAAGGCCTGGATTGATCTGCACCAAGCTTTTGTATGTGATGGTTCAATTGAATTCATTGGAAAAAAACATATTCACAAAGGAAAATCAAGGACTGACTGTGAGTTCTGTGGTAGTCTAGTGAAAGTACTGATGAATGGTCACATGGAGTAACATCTAACAGCAAGGAGCTTAATGAGCAATTTGAGCCACTGTAGGTCTGCACAAGGCTTTCTCACAACGTAAAGGGGATCTGCTTTGGCGAGTTTCCAGGTCTGGCACTGGTAACTCAGCTTGCGCATTTCTGCCTTGAATAATTCTATTCTGCAACTGCCAACATGCCATCCACCAACAACCCCCTACAACAACTCCCCACTCAGCTGCTGGGTGAATTTCTCCCGCCCGCTGATCTGCCTTCTAGCTGTCCTGGCACCAACCTGCCCCCATCCCCAATTCTCCCCTGAATATCAATCACCCAACTGCCCATCCCCAAACACTAATCTACCACCTAAGCACAGTTCTGCAGCCACCCTCAACTTCCATTTGATTGGCTGACCACCATCTGCCCTCTTCAACACCATGATCTGCTGCCTGCCCAACTTTCCATTGAGCTTACATCATGATCAGCCCCCCCATCAAAGTTTCCTGTACGTCACACAACTACCCCACAGTCCCCCAATGTCCTTCAGACTTTCCTGCCTGAAGCCTTCCCCCAATCCCAATACAAATTGCTAACCCCACCATTCAGTCCTTGCTCTGACTCCCCATCTCCTGCTGTTCTTCTAGCCCAGTTGTGACTGGTGCCCACCCCCTCCTCAGATATCTGTACCAACCTTGAGCTCTTAATTTCTTATTCTCTCTTCCCTTTCTCTTCCCCTGATTGACTTGCTTTCCTACTTCCCATCTCTCTCCCCCACAACCATGCTGCTGTCCTTACTTCATTCAATTACACCACAACAGGAGAGCATGCAAAGGAGTGCCCATTCACTGAGTGGTGCACTATGCCTTGGACCTTGTGTGTTGTTGGTGGGCCTTAAATATTTGATGGCCTGGTGAGTACTGCCCCACTAATGTGCTTTAACCAGCACGTTTCAACTTCTCGTATCACTCACAACCTCGGGGTGCCCCACTGTACTTTATAGATAACAGTATACTTTTTTTGGTACAGTTGGGCAGTTCTACAGTCAAGTTAGACAGAACTTTGTCTTTCAGCAATAGAAGGAATAAATTTTGGCCAGGCTTTAAAGGATTCTTGCCTGTCATCTTATCAAAATAGTACCAAGGGATTGATTTCATCTGTTAAATGCAGACAAGAACTTGGTTTAACGTCCTATCTAAAACATGGCAACTTGAACAGTACCATACTCCCTTGGTACCAGAGTACCAGCCAGGATTTTCCCCCTTGGTCTTTGAGATTTGAATTCAAAATAATATTTGGCCTAAATTCAACCTTTGCTTGGTGCTCCCTCCAATTTTTCCTTTGCTGATTGCTGTTTTTTTTTCTGTTGGTTTTTCAATTGTTCATGAAATTTGCAGGAAAGTTTTCCATAAACTAGTGGCAGCAACAGCATTCATTTCATTCAAAGTGGAATCAGGAAAATATCTGACCCATTGTGTATGGTGGGTACATGTTTGAATGCATAAAATGGGAGCAGAATAGATTGGTTATTAGGTCTGATTTGCCGCAGTAAACTGGAGCTCACTCTCCTGCAGCTCGGGTTTCTATCTGCAGTTAAAACTGTGCATGGATTGAGGCTGTGCATTCTTTTATCAGGCGCTCTTGCAGATGTCACCATTTAATCTTTGGAAAGTAATTTGTTCGTTGATGGTGGAAATTAACAGTTGGCAGGCTGCCATGCACAACACTGCAAGCAACAGCCCAGTCTGCTAATCATTGACAGACAGAATTCAGATGGGATTTAGGGATAAACCAGTAATCAGACAGAAATACAGCTTTGTACAGAAAAGCAAGAGATTGTAGCTAAGAATTCCGATCTGGAGTGTGAGGCAGTTGAGAATTAATTTGATTAATGAAGTAGTGAGTCCTTGGGATTTGAGCAAGGGTGCAGTAATCTTAGAGTAAGCAAAGTGCAAAAGTCCTGAAACAACCAGCTACCTGGTGAGAAAAATATTAGTAAATGGAAGGGTTTTGTAGGAAGCCAAAATTATGTTCAACTTGAATCAGAGCAGAATGTTTATGTCTGGCATTCATTATTGCATTTTGAGGTTTATATGTTTTTAAATCTGGTGCAGTCCTACTTGTGTACAGTCAGTCATGCACTCAATAAAAGTGCACATGAAGACATTGCCTGAACAAATTAGATATTTGTAGCAAGCTAGAAAACCAGGGTGATCTCGGTGTGAGCTAGCTGTCAGCAGGGGAATCAGGAAATGATGTGTTGCTGCGCCTCTTAAAGAGCTGCTGTTTAAATTGCTGGCCAGAAACATTACCTTAAACATAGTATCAAATCTAGAGGAGGCCACAGCACATCTTCTTTTCCAGATACTGCATTGGATGTGGTTCTGCAAGAATTTCTAAAGAGCAGGAGAGGCATTCTCTCATCTTGGAATAAGGCAGTCCCACAAGCTAATAATGTATACAACAGTCAAAAGGACAAGCAGTCAATTGCATTTAAAATGTAATGGCTCTTGAAATCTGCTGAGTTAACACTACCTGAACTTTCCCTGTATTAGGTGGGCAGACAAAGCACGGCTATCACTAGGACAATCCACAAGGTCCATACTAAACACTCAGAAAATATCTGCAACTCTTTTGAAGTTTCACCTTATTGCTGACCACTTAATTGATTGGAGCCCTTATTATTAATGGAAGGCATGAAATAGTGCCTAAAAGTTTACTGACCATATGGAGTCATCATTCAAGTCCTGGATGTAGTTGACCATGTGAAGGAAGGTAGCTGCAGGTCAGATTGTTCAGTAGTGCATTGTTCAGTAGTTTCTTCCCTCCTTGATGAAACAGAAAATCAAAAAGCAAAAATAATGCAGCTGCTGAAAATCTGAAAGAGAGGTAAGTGTCCCACACAAACATTCAGAAATTCAGGTCTTAGAAGTGGCTACTGGGGAAAAATCCACCATCTCTCTCTTTAAGCAAGACCTTTAAACAGTAATCTGAATGAATAATAGTTTCCTATAAGAGAAATGCCATAGAACAATTGCATTTGTGGTCATTATGTTGCCATCATTTTGGGTTTTGATAAAATTCTGACACATTTAGTCAAAGAGCACCTTCAGGTTGATTTAGGAAGAAATCTATTGATCATGGACCCTAAGTCATACAGCATGGAAACAGGCCCTTTGGCCTAATTGGTCCATGCCGACCAAGATGCCCATCTTAGCTAGTCCCATTTGTCCCATATCCCTCTAACCATTTCTGTCCATGTACCTGTTCAAGTGTCTTTTAAATGAACACAATTTCACACAATTTCCAGAGCTTACTGTTTAAGCCTGGTAAAGTGTACATTCTTTTGTTATTATGAACATCCTGTGAGAATAGTTGTGGTTATCCATAACCCATAATTTGAGCATAACCCATTTTTCAGTTTGTAGCAAAGATGGGGTCTTTTAGCCATTTGAATATTGGTGAGCGATCATTGAAATACTTCTTGGGAGTAATTAGCCTTCTGGTCTGTAATTTCTAAAACATTCTCTTTTCTCAAATTACCTGTTTCTGAAGTTCCACAATGGATGAGTCCCTGAGAAGATAATTGTCTTCACAAAGGAAGCAGTCTTTTTTGGACCAATCTTCCTATTTCAGCCTTGTATTTATGATATTTTGTGCAGATATTGATTATCCAGTCTTTTCTTTGATAGATGGGATTTAAAGCTCCGTGTTAACCTGACATGCAATAGGTCAATTATCCTGAGGATTAAAGTTCTCAGAAACCTTATGATCTTGAATTCATCCATTTTTCAATGATGTAATTTTTATTTTGCTGGAGAATGATCAAGCTGTAGAGTAGCATTTACAGACAGAAAAAATGTGCCTTGTTAGCAAGGGAGAATAATATCTACACAAATGGCACTCTGTTCAGGAGGAATTCCAGGGCATAAAGAATGATCTTTAAATTCCTTGTGCTACCACCTAGCTTTACACTGGTTCTAGTCAGCCCATTTGTATAGTGTGTGCTGGTTATTATTAAGAGAGTGTCATGATTATTGAACCTTTACCACGTGAGGGAGCTGAATTAACATACATTCTTGAAACTGAGGCCTTCCAGATGAACAAAGCTATTTCCATTGATGTGCAGTTACTTTGTTAAATGGCAGAATCACTGATTCCTCCTGGCTATTTCTGCTTTAAATGTTCACTTTTTAAACAAAAATGCAGATCTGTCCTACTCAGTAAATTGGGATATCCAGCAGTCATAAAAGGTGCTTTATAAATTTAAGTCTTCCATTTCTCAACTTTTGCAAATCGTTGGAAGTATTTACTGATAGTGGTGTGATAAATGTAGCAACTTTGCTTAGCGAAGGTGACTATGATTAAACAGTTATTTTTCTAGAAAATTCTAGCAAATTTCATTCTGCCAGATCATGTTACCAGTTCTAATAAAGCATTTTAGAAATGTCAGAAGAACAATTACAGTGAATTGAAGATTAATAAACAAAGTCTTCATGTAAACACTGTTACTGGGAATGAGCTATAACTATCATTAAAAAATGCATAAACGTCAGTCATTTTTAGTTTGTACTGAAAATTGCATTGAGGTACTAGCAGCTGAGCTCTCAACTCATGAAGGTCCCAGAGGATCATTTGGCATCAGACTTTGAGCTTGGGTATCTACTCTGCCATGGACAAGCTGGAAGATGAAGTAGGAAAGGGCTTGGATCAGTGACCTCCAATGGTCTACTCTCCTCTTTCAGCAGGAAGCAATAGTTCAAAGACCTCAAATGCATCCTTGGTATAAGCACCCATACTCCATCACATATCAAATTATGCAGCCCAGCCTTGTCACCATTTTCAACAGCAAGCAGTTGAGAAGGCCAAATCCCAAAGACTTGGGAATGATTGGTGTCCCTGATAAAATCATAAAACTCACTAGTGAAAGAGATCATGAATTGGGAAAAGCAAAAGCCCTGCATGACTAATGGAAGGAACACCCCTCGTTATAAATGACCCACCTGCTTGTGCTGTCACCCACCACTTGCCCCATCTATGGAAGAGTCCACACTTGCCACTTTGGCCCCATCAGTTGCCTCAGAACTCACAAAGCTGGAATGGAAGCAAGTCATCCTTGATCCCAAAGGACTGCTTGAGAAGAAAAAGGTGCATTGAATTACAGTACAGCATTATACAGGTGGAGAGGAATGTTTCTCATGACAATAACATTCCTATAAAAGCATTTGGCCTTCTATTCCTGTATCTCCTTCTGTGGCTTGATGTCAAATTTTGATTGGCAGCTCTCCAGTGAAGTGCAATGGGCCATTTTGCTTAATTAAAAGTTCTATTTAAGTTGTTGTTTTTACTGTCCCTTGAGCCATTGCCTGCTTTTACACCAGAAAGAAGTCCGGGAAGTCTCCACACCAGCTTCTGACTTGTTGCATTCTGCTGTTTGAACCTCTCAGGTGAACTCTGAAATGTTGTGGGCCATGAAAATCTCATTGGCCCTTCACTGAGCTATGGTGGTCTCCCTCCTCCCATGCTTCAGCTGGATATTGTAATATAGGTGTTGCCTTTAGATACCTCAAATCTATTTGCAATTATTGCAATCAATGCAATTATTGCTGGTCTGTTTCCTATCTATGCACCAGCGTTGTCTTCTTTTCCTTTAATAGCTTTGCCTAATCAAAACCTATCAATCTCAAACTTAAAACCATTAATTGAGCTTCCATCTACTGCTTTTTGTAGGAGAGAATAACAACTTTGAAAAATAATTTTACATAACCAGCTTTCCAGTTTGTATCAGAACGAGCTTCATTCTAGTTAGCCTGTGCTATGCTCCTTCTAAGGCCAATGTAACTGTGGGAAGGATGTGAAAATGTGAATAAAGAGGATGTTTGCTGGGCTATAGAATTATAATATGAGGAGATATTTAGAACACAGGAGAATGAGGTGAGATTTAATTCAAGTGTATAAAATTGTAAGGTATTAGCAGGGCATTTTCCTGAGTACAGAGGTCAGTATTATGAGGACACAAGGGAGATGACATCTGGAGCAACACACAAAATGTTGCAGGAACTCAGCGGGACAGGCAATGTCAATGGAGGGAAATGGACCGTCGACATTGTGTGGATCTAGAATTCATTCTCTGAACAGGGGTTGGAGGATGAAGCTTGAAGTACTCTTTAAAACTACTTGGATGAGCAGTTGAAAAAGACATGACCCATAGGACTGGGAAGTGCGGTTAATCTGGAGTCTATTTTTTTGGCTGGCATGGAAATAATAGGCAGAATGGCTTCCTTCTGTGATATAGTCTTCTATGATACAATTCTTCGTGTGGTGCTTTGCTGCAGACTACATGTTCTACACCATATGTGATTTAACCAAGGCTTAGTAAATCCATCGTCAATTTTCCTTCCCTTTATGAGGTCAATATTTCCTTTGTCTTTTTGATACTTTTGTACCCAACTACTACAATTTAGTGATTGATGTAAACGTTGATCTCTTAAGTCTCTGTGGACCTCCAATATGTTTAGCCTTCAGCATTTAAGTGGTATTGTGATCTCTCCTTTCATGATCCAGGAGAGATGATGTCATACTTGACTGCATTGGAATCTACCTGCTACAGTTTTGGGTACTCAATCTTTTTGTAATCTTATGTTCCTGTTCACGTTTCCTTCTATGCTATCAATCTTCTTGTCATTGGCAAACTTGAATGTATGTGTCTCCATTTCCTTATCAAAGTCATCACTGAATACAGTGCATGGTTGAAGCCCCAACATAGATCCTTGTGTGACTCTATCCATCATATCCTTCCAGTTGAAATACCTGTCCATTATCTCCGCTCTCTGCTTTCCACTTTTTAATTAATCCATGAACAAGGTTAATAATTTTCCTTCAATTCCTAGTGTTTTAATTTTAGCTGACATTCTCTGGTGCACTAGACCAGGTCAAAGATCAAGTGTCCAGAGCTTATGCAGTGTCGAGACTTGTTCAGCATTTCCTTGTTTTTTTGCTGATATGAAATATAATCACTTTATCTACTGTTATTTTGTTGTTAGAATAGAATTGCTTTAAATTGAATATATTGGAACAGAGCAGTTTTAAATTAAGCATTTCAGAATTAATATTTCAAAATGGAACTTTTGAATAATTACTTCGAGCTGTGGGTTGAGATTATTGTACTCTGGAGAAATTACTGATGATGCACTGCGAAAGAAGAGGTCTGCTGGCTCATCTGAATAGAATGACAAAGTCTGTGAGAAAGGCATAACCACCGTAATCACTGGAGAGAGATAATACTGGAGGAACTGATGCAATCAACTGATCCAAAAAACTAAGTTGTACAATTCCTGCGTTCAAGTCCCAGGGAATTTTTGGTTTGATTTCAATAGGACTATAATTTCCTTATCAGTTAATGCAATGAGTTGAGTGGTGCCATCAACAACACAAGCAATCACAGTAAGTTTTTATAATTTGCTGCAATTAATTGATTTGAAACTTTGCAGAGTTCATTGGTAATTTTCTACCTTTGTAACCTAGGACAAGAGACCTGCAGCAATTAGTCCATTACTACTTCCTGTATTGAAGTGGGGGTTTCTCATTAGCAGTTGCACAAAAGCAGCCACATTTTAACTGAAAAAAACCTTAAAAGAGAAGATATGAATCAACAGCAAATAAATTGATAAAGAAAATAGCAAGTGATTCTCAAACATTTCCAAGGAGGTTTCCAAATGTATTTTCTTAGATGTGGATGTGAATTACCCCACCAACTGCCTCACTATCTATCATACAGCTGTTACCTCAAGAGAGAAGGGTGTGAATTAATATGGTGCTTCTTACTACTTCAGTTCACCTAGTATTATTCTTCAGCCAATGAAGTCTTTTTTGAAGAGAAGTCATG
>JARFYF010000046.1:17793153-17806507 GCA_030265395.1 Rhina ancylostomus
TGTCAGTGATAACTAAGTTGTAGCAAAATAACTTCCAAGTCAGAAAGTCATGGGTTAAAGCCTTCTTAAAGCTACATGAGTACATATTTTAGGCTGGTACATCTGTTTAATGTGTGGGAACACTTTACTGTTGGAGGTCTCGTTATTCAGATGAAATGTTAATTTGAGTCCATGTCTATTTCTCAGATGGAAGTAACAGATCCCAGACCATACCTCATAGGTGATTGTGGGACTTGTGGTATCTTGGCCAATGTTTATCTTGAAACAACAATACAGCATATTAATTGGCCTTCTCTTTTGTTGCTGGTTGGGCAGCCTGCATTGTGGAGACTGGTGTCCAACAGTCTTTTTGTAACTGAATCCCTAATAAAGTTTGTTATTGGCTGTACAGTGGTTTCAGTCATTCTCACGTTATGAAAGCCTCTGTACATATGCAAGCTTTTTAAGTCTTTTTAATTGACTATAGCAGATTACTTAAGGTTCAATATTGCATGAATATTGTGTGTTTTAATCAGGTTATATGTATATTCAGTCTTAATCTGTTCTATTTTCAGGGTTTAAACCTGCAGTGCAAGAATTATGAGCAGTAATTTTTAAGCATTTTCTTTGTATTTTTTCTATTGGCAACAACACAGGGTGTAATTTAAATGTTCCATGGCTGTTATGGGTGACGCAGCAGCATTTGGAGTTGGATGAAGATAGTTCTGGTGAGGCCTGGTATGATGGAGCAGGTGTGTGGAGTGCAAATATTTAATCATGGGTTAAATGCATGGGTGATTTGGTGTGCTGGTAGCCCAGGATGACTTTGTGGAGCTGTGAGGTAGGCACCAGGGGGATACTGTAACCTCTGTCCTCTTCAGCTGCTCTGCTGCTGGTAAGTTAACCATTTGATTGAGGCTGCTTTGTATTCTGACGTATCTCACTGATTTCTAAAATTCCATGGGGTTGTGTAACTTTCTGGAACATCCTGTCATACTGTAAATGATGAAAGTGCTTGGTGACTTGCGGTTCAAGAATATACTTCAAAAGTAAACTCAATCATAATCCTTCTTATCAGACTACTGGTGCTTCATGACTTTGAATTCTTCTCTTCAGTCTTCAGAGATTCTTCTTTAAAATAACCACCTTTTCAAAAAAGGATTAAGAGGGACATATGACAACTAAAATGAGTAGGGTTGTGATCTGGCTAAGGGTTTGGTTTGACTTTGCCAATGTAACAGTTTATTGGTACTCACACTGTGTAGGGAATTAATTGGAGTTGGGATGGATATACGAGTCACTGCAACAAGTATATCACACAGCAAAGTCAATATTTTTAGTAAATAGTCAGTTTAAAAATGGAGAAAACAAACAACAGCAACTTCCCCCAGTAAAAGCAAGATTGCTTCTCTTGTAAAATGCAATGAGTGAAGGATAAATATCATGCATAAAATCTGTTTTAGTCATATGCCACAATGTGGGCATCTGATTTGACTGACCAGGGAATTACATTGCCCTCTCTGCATTAGCTTGCTTAAGTGTTATCAAACAAATGCATCCTTTTCAGTGTTGGAGGCCTTTTTAATGCATTGAGCCTAGTCATGAGGGAGTGAACAAACTTGTCTTTAGAGTTCAACCAAGTCTAATATATTATTGGAAATGCAATTCTTTTTTTCTCAAACACTACTGGTAGTGAATGTTTAAAGCTGGTGGGTGTTTGTATTGCAGCACCTGTAGGCAAGGCACTAAGCAGGTTTCTGTCAGCACTGATTTACACCAAGTGTCTTGCCTAACTCTCCAGCATATGGTTAAAAGCAGGCATGGTAGTCCTTCCTCTTCAGCCTCACACCTCATTCTAAATGGTTTCTGAGCAGAAAATAAGGATGTCCTTTGGGGCTGTACCCTTCATATGTTGGTTCCTTATTTGAAGGTGATCTGAGGGGTATGTTTTTCATGCAGAAGGTGGTGATTACCTGGAACAAGCTGCCAGAGAAGATGTTGGAGGCAGATATAATTACTATTTTTAAAAGGTGTTTGAACAGGTACTTAGGCTGAAAAGAGACTGCTCTACCCAAGGCATAGAGGGATATGGGCTTAATTCAGGCAATGGGGATTAGCTCAGATAGGCATCACTGCCAGCATGGATGAGGTGAGCTGAAAAGACCCATTTCTGTGCTGTACTTTGAAATGCCTTACTGAAACCACATCTACAGCTCTGCCTCCTTCAACCTTCTTAGTTACCTCCTCGAAACACTCAGTCAGATCTCCCCTGCAGAAAACCCTGGCGAATACTGATGAGAAGAATTCATTTAGGGTCTCACTCATATCTCTTGGCTCCAAACACAGATTACCCCATTGGTCCCTGAGGTCCCTCTTGCTTCTAATATAGTTATAAAAAGTTTTAGGATTGTCCTTAATTGTTGCCAAAGTCATTTCATGGCCCCTTTTTGCTCTTCTAATTTCTTTCTCAGGTTCTCTCCTTTATCCTCTGTAAACCTCAAAGGACTCAGTCAGTACCAATTGTGGATACCTGACATACGTTTCCTGCTTTTCCCTGATCAAACCTTCAGTACCCTTTTGCCAACCAAGGTTCCCCAATCTTACCATCTTGTTGAACTAGGTAATGATTGGTCTTGACATAAATGGCAGTAAAATCAAACAATTTATCATCTGTTCATAATCAAAGCTGGACTTGCCTTCCTTTGTTGCATTGCTCATTGTACGTGTCTGGTGACAGAAAGTTTCAGTGATCCCCCGGCTGTGTGCCAAATCATTAATTGGACAAACTTTCAAGTCTTTAAGAATAGAAGTGTTTACTGGATGGACCATGGGAATGTAAATATTTGTGGGAAGATTCCTGGGAACATAAAAGTGTACTCTGGGAAAATGTATGTTTCCCAGATGACTTCCTAGTCTTCCATGTAGGCTTGATGGATATTTGGGGAAGAAGTAACCCAGTGGCTCCTATTAGAAGGCTAATTATTTTTTTGTTTTCTTGTTTGGTCTGAGCATTCTGCTGCAAAGCAATGTTGCAGAATGGAATCGATCTTCTTGTCAAATTATTCTCGGGTAGCACTCACTCTTCCTTTCTCAATGACTTGTGTGGAAGATCAAGTCATTAGTAATTGCAGATCTGTTTCTTAACTAATCCACACACACACAAAGTGTTTAACTTAGATGCAAATCTTTATTGACATATTTGCATGTCAAAGTTTTTGTGTTGTGCAAATATGCAGAGTGGTAACACCACTGTGAAAATAATGAGCTTGATCATGCCAGAAAATCCAGGACAGAAGAGAAATAAATGTGATAAAGCCATTAGCTTCCATTCAGTTTTTGTATACTGAAAGATTCCTCACTGGCTCAGCAGGATTTTCATTTAACAATCATTACTATTATGAGCAGAGCCAACAAAGTGAACCAGGTCCTGGTGTAGTAAATGAGAAAACAGTTGCTCCACTTCAGTGGTGCACCTCAAGTGACTGATGTCATCAAAAATATTTGGCTTTTTATAATTTAGCCAACCATCTAATCCAGGGTCAGATGCAATTATACAAAGAAGAAAAAGTATCAGTGGTGGACCTCTTCCATCCTCATAGTATTATTCCTTAATAGATCAGAGGATTTGAACTGAGTTTCTTCATGGGTGCTGAAATGGCATTGGGTTTTACTGCATCGAAGTGCACATCAGATGAAAAGATTGAGCATTGGGAGAATGTGGGCAGCAATTGTGGCAGCATGGTAGCGTAGCGGTTAGCGTGACGCTATTACAGTGCCAGCGATTAGGGTTCAATTACTGTCGCTGTCTGTAAGGAGTTTGTACGTTCTCCCGTGTCTGCGTGGGTTTCCTCTGGGTGCTCCGGTTTCTTCCCACATTCCAAAGACGTACAGGTAGGTTAATGTGGGTTTAAATGGGGCGGTGTGGACTCGTTGGGCCGAAAGAGCCTGTTACCACGGTGTAAATAAAAATTAAAAAAAAATTTTTTTTAATTAACTGTAGGTTCAGATTGCTACTGCTTTTATTAACTTCAGATATAAAAGTTCCTAGCTCATCACTCTAATAAAGGAAGCATCAAAGGGACAGTAAATTCAGAAAATTTATGGCTTTTATAATTGCAAGCAAACTTAATTTTAGCACTTCTCAAGCAGCTCTTTATGAAGCTTCTGAATTCTTGATCAGTGGACCCATCAAAACACAAAACCCTGTTTTTATTTTGTTTGTTAAGTAATCATCCTCTTATAAACAATGGTTCATCCAGCCAGACTGGAGGAGTTCAGGGTTCATTTATAAAGTTAAGTGTCAGCCAAGTACCTGGGAAAATAGTGGGAACATGAATCTTCCATGAGAATGAGGGTGCAAGCACTGGTTTAACCTTCAAAATGTGTTAAAATTTAAATTCTCATAAATAGCTTTGAGGGTTATGCTGGATCACCAGTCCAGCCCCATTGCTTTCAGTGCTGGCAGCACACAAATGACACACTGCCGACTGCTACTGATTGTTGTGTGCCACTGGATCCAGCCACACTCCTGAGCTTTAGCATGGTTCTAATACCATAAGTGGCTTGCACCACTTAAAGCCAGGCTGTAGCCTAGCTGTCAGAGTTTCAGGAAGTCATTCTGAGCTGAGAAGCATTGAAGATTGGCACAACTTGGGAGAGCAAGCTAAGAATATTTCCAGTGCTGCACCACAGCCTTGGTGGAGGAGAGAGGTGACCTATCTGCAGGGAATCAGCAACAGACCTTCTAGACAAACTCTCCAAAGCCAGATGAATCTGGCCTTAAGGAACAACTGCAATGCTGCAAGAAGTTCTGTGATCTCATGTGTGCTCAAGATTAGTCAATGTACCTTCAAATGCCCTCCTCTACCAACAACATTACCAAGCTCAGATTCTGCTCCATGCACCACAGTGAATTCACTCACTCACCAACAGTGTCTGTCAGTCAGGACTCACGAGGTCACCTCTCTTACACACTTAGCATGAATGCAAACCTTACACCTACACCTCCTTGCAATTTGGACCTACGCGATGTGATGTTTATGGTTGCACACTACCTGAATGCTGAATGAGTGGAATTCCTTTTGTTTACAGGAAGCTCCAAGTTAACGTGCAGCACCTGTACAATGGTGTGCATGCTGCCAATAGCACCCAACCCTCTGGGGAAATTGGCAATCCTCACAAATTTGTCTCCTCATTCCACCTGCAGGAGGAGATAAAATATCTTTAGCTCTTTTGACCAGATTGTATCAATCATCTCCCTCACGCAAGGTTAATTGGAAAACTGTCAGCTTTGTGCATTGAAGAGGCTTGATGAAGAAATATACAAGACTATGTTTACCTTGGCAGCTAGTATCAAAGTAGTTCTCAATCAGTGAGTGTCTTTACTGAAGTGCAGATGTCTCTTCCAAGTTCAAGATGGAGAATTGCTGCCTGGACACCCTGAATGCACATGACTTCCAGCTGGAAGAACTCCTTCCTTTCTTCCTCATCCTGCAGCTTACTTTCCTCTCCTGCCCTCTGCTCATCCTCCCAGTCATTCTATGAACCAAAGAGGATGCCTACCACTAGGATCCAGTTTAACAGCAACTGTGCCAAAGTCTTGAAATCAGAAGAAAGTCCTTCAGCCCCTGGATAGCTGTATGTGGTTGAGAGAGATGGAGAGAGGTATTAGGCAGTGTATTGAACTCCTGAATGTAGTTGGTGGCTTCACATCAGCATACCGATTGACATGACCATCTGCCCACCCTTAAGTGCTCTCAGTGAGTTTAAGCTGCACATGCAAAACATCCTCATTATAATGGGGTTTGGTGCGACTCTTGCCATAATTGTGCTTGCAAGCATTGGATGCTATTTTGGAATATTTTGACATCAAAAAATCCACATGCTGTGTTTTTTTATGCCCATAGTGTTTTAAGCCATGCCATAAATACAGAGAAATGAGAATGGAATTTCCATTTTATAAAGCAAAATTACCATGTTATAGCTGTGTTCCTTTAAAATATAGTCTGACAAGCAAATAAGGTTTCCTATGGATTTTGTGCAACTAAAATAGTGCAATCTCTCAACGTTTTTCTCTTCTTTAGTTTCCTGCAAAATAATGAGCTTTTAAAAAAAATCACAGAACATTTGTTGTACTTTGAAAGATATAAATCGGATTTAATAACACTAATGGGTTTGATCGATCTTCAGTTTCTAAGCCCTGTAGTTCTGGAGTAAGAAAAGCACACTGATTGATTGTAAAGGAGGGAATTGCATTGTGTTACAGAGCAGTAGAACATGGGGCCACAGCTTTGACTGACCACATAGTGTGTTTGTTGTTGTACTATTATGAAGCCAGAAATGCATTGAGTGCAGAACATTATCATTCTTAACATGCAGTAACGTCAAGTTTCCTTTATATGTTCAATATCTGTCCTTTGTTTAAATTTCAAAAGTCTTTTATTTCAGTTCTTATTTGCTGAAACTAATAGAGAAGAAGTGACTGCTTCTGTTATGCCCTTCTTCATTACTGATAAGCTCTGTTATGTTAAGAGTTCCCTTTGTCTGAATTCTTTTGTTTCTTGCTGTCGACATCCTGTGAATAAAGGTAAAAGTTAGACTGACAGAAAGATACTTTAAAAGAAACAGAAGGCTTTGAAGTTGCATTGTGGAGCATCGTCTTTATCAAAGTTACGTGATTGAGTTTTAATGTGTTTATGCATAAATCATGAAATGCAATCGGTTTGTGCAAGTTGCATAATTTGCAACATTCAGTGTAGGTATTAGTACATACCAGATATTTAGAGTTTGGCACATTCATGGATGCCTTCCAACATGCAATGCTTGCACGGAGCCGTAGGCAGCCGAAATTGGGTCATGTTTTCCTGGCTCATTGTTAGCTACTCACAAAGTACCGTGCATTTATGGCACTGAAGCTGCATGAGTTAAAGGCCTGCTCAGCCTGGGTGCTTACTTCCGCATTCTGTGGAGACTGTGTGTCCATTCAGAAGCTGACAGAGTGACGCTGCAGGAAGTGCACTTGGTTACCTCCCCTCTGATGGTCCTACAGTGGTCCTGCAGGGTGGGCTGCCTTAATTGGAACCTCTGCACAGGCATCGGAGGCAGGGCTGGCATACCTGGGCACCCTGTGGGAGGAGGGGAATAAGGTCTCGCATCCATGGCCCCTATCCCCTGACCGCATTCAAGACATGGCTTCTCCAGCTCTTTGAAGAGCAATGTATCCACTATCAATGGTTATCTAAGTTAGTGATGACAGAGATCTATAATGTTCTGTGGGCAGTTCCAGCCATATACCTGTGCTTTGTCAGCCCTGGGAACAGAGGTTAAAATCACTTTCACTCTGAACTTTCTAGTTCTTGATTTACACCAGACATTGCTGAGCATCAATGACTGTTTGTTGTACATTGCAGCACTTGGGAAGTCACTGATGGTCAACCCTGTAACAAAAAGTCTTCATCTCCATTTTCTTTAGTGGAGATCATCAGTCCAACCTTTGAGGATTGTGAGCTTCCTGAAGGTTCAAAGAGTGAAAGACTGTTTTCATGTGGCACTTTGGGCTTCCCTTGAGAAACCAGAACTCCACATCAACTGCAAAAGAGCTGTTTTGTTGGGACAGGCTTCACTTCAATTGTGTTGAGACTAGTGTCCCAGTGAAAGGAATAACCAGGGCTGTAGATAAAGCTTTAAACTAAATAGTTAGGAGGAGGGTTCTGGAGTATAGAAAATTAGAAAGTTAATGAGAAAGCACAAGGCAATATGGAGGGTAGCGAGATGGATAATGATAACCAGAATCTGTCAGGAAGGGACAAAGCAGAGAAACATTTAAGTAAACCTCCAATTAGAGAGAGAGAGAGAGAGAGAGAGGCCAGGGAAAAAATAATAAACTGACAAGAGCTGAATCCATGCATTATATGTAACAAGGTAGATGAACTAATGGCATAAATAGAAATAAATGAATGTGACCTAATAGTCAGTACAGAGATATGGTTACAAAGTGACACCAAGGTTGTCTATTTAATATTTCAGGATACTAGCTTTTAGAAGAGGTATGCAAAATAGAAAAGGAGTAAGAGCAATTATGATAATAGGGGAAGGGATAAAAACATTGGGGAGAAAGGATTCTTTGCTTGGAAAAACAAGAAGTGGAATTAGTTTGAGCATTGCTGGGAAACAAGGGCCAGAAACCATTGGTAGGAGTTGTCTACGTGTCCTCAAACCCGGAGGTAATGTGGAGCATAGTGTAAATCAGGAATTTGGAGACACATATAACAAGGGTAATTGAGTAATCGTGATGGGATTTGAATCTGCATTCAGACTGAGCAAAGCAAATTTGCAGATTTGCAATTTCGCTTGGAGGTCAAATTCGTGGAGTTGCTTTTTTCAGATCTGTGTGTTGAGGAATTCATGAGGAAAATGGCTATTGAGATCTAGCAATGGAAAATGCTGGAAATGCTCAACAGGTCAGGCAGTATCTTTTGAAAGAGAAACACAGTTATTGTTTCAGATCAAAGACGAAGGGTTCCATAAAAAGGTCTTTAACCTGAGAAGCCAGATGTTTTTCTCTCACTACAGATGCTGCCCTACTGCCTGACCTGCCATTATTTCCAACAATTTTATTTTTATTTCACATCTCCAGTGTCTGCAGGTTTTGAATTTAATTTGATCCAGTGCAAAATTGTGCAATGCAAAATTTTGCCAAAAAGAACAGCAAATGTGAGGGTTGGGAACATTTCAAAATTTAACAAAGAAAAATGAATAAATTGTTATGCAAAGTGAAAGCAGAATACAAGAAAAATCTTGTGAGAGACATCAAAAGAGATTGTAGAAACTTCTACTGAGAAAAGACTGGTAAAAATTAATGTGGGTCTCTTACAGACTGAGACAGGAAAAATTATATTGAACAAGGAAATGGCAGAGAAATCAAACAAGTATTTTCTGTCTGTGTCCATGGAAGAAGACACAGAAACCTCCTGAAAATAGTGAGAACAAATTAAAAGTGAGCGAGAAGCTGCAAGAAGTTAGCATTTGTTAAATAAAATAACCCCCCAGCACCTGATGACCTGCTTCCCAGGTTTTGAAGGAGGTGGCTGTAGAGATAGTAAGTGCACTGGCTTTCATCTTCTCGAAGTCCTAAGATTATGGGACAGCTCCCACAGATTGAATATTAGCAGATGTAATCCACTATTTAAGAAGGGTGGGAGAGAGAAAACAGGGAGCTGTAGACAGTTATCTTGAGTCAGTAAGAAGGAAAATGGAAAATTGGTAAATTGGTTTATTAATATCACATGTACTGAGGTACAGTGACATGCTAGATGAAAGTGATGGCAGGGTTCTTAGAAAATAATAATAGAATTGGACAGAGTGCCACAAAAGAGGTTACCAAACCAAATTAGTGCACATGGGTTTGTGGGTAATCTCTTGGTCTGGATTGACAATTCATTAATGGATAGAAAACAAAGAATAAAGATCATTTTGGGGTTGAGAGGTCATGGCTAGTGGGGTGCCACAGAGGACAGTGTTGGGGCCCCAGCAGTTCACAATACATATGAATAAATGAACTGGATTAGAGGATCAACTCTAATATATTCATGTCTGCTAACGGCACAAAGCTGGATTCCACTCCAGGCTGTGAGAAGGATGCAGAGAGGCTTTGGGGATATATCTAGGATAAGTGAATGGAGAGAGACATGACAGATGGAAATAATAGAGGCAGAGGTTTCTGGTAGAAAAAATAGAAAAGTGGATTTTTTTTAACTGTTGGGGGATTGAAATGTGCTGGTCAAAAAGGACCTGGATATCCTCATCTATGAATCCCTGAAAGTTAATATGTAGATACAACAAGTAATTAGGAAGCTAAACAGTGTGTTGGTCTTCCATAAACAGGATTTCAGTACAAGAGTAAAATCAGTAATACTGCAATTATATTGGGCTCTGGTGAGACAAACTGGAATATTGTGTACAGGTCTGGTCTCTTTACCCAATGAAGGATTTACTTGTAGAAGGTGCAATAAAGGTTCATCAGACTGATTTCTGAGATGTGGATTTATTGTATGAGGAGAGAGTAAGTAGACTGGGGCTATCTTCCCTTGATTTTAGAAGAAGGAATTGCAATCTCATTGAAACATAAACAATTCTTTGGAGGTTTGACAGGGTAGATGCAAAAGTGGACTGTTTAGAACCAGCAGTCACAATCTCAAAGTAAGGGGTTAATGATTCAAGACTGATATGAAAAGGAATTTCTTCACCCAGAGGAATTTTGGAATTTTCACCTAAGAGGGCTATGGAGGCTTGATTACTGAGTTTATTCAATAACAGGATCCATAGATTTTTGTATATTAACTGAATCAAGGGATATGGGGTTGGTGCAGGGAAGTGGTGCTGAGATATTAGATTGCCCCTGATATTATTGAATGGCAGGAGTAGATGAAAGAGATAGCTCAGGTATACCAGCTTTTATTTCTTTTCATATTATGTTGTTGTGGAACTAATGTTTTTCACCAATTTAACTGGATGCAGGCAGAACTCTTCGAGTTCTTCAGGACTGATCAGTGTTCTGGGGTACCTGCTCTCCACCACTGGACTCCTCAGAGTGCAATGGGAGAGTGCAAATTTTCACATGTTTCTTGACGCTCAGCCAGGGAAATCTCCTCACTGAAGCTGTTTAGCCAGCCTATAGATTTCAATCAGAAGCAGCAGCTGTGGACAGAAGAGTAAGTAAAATATGATTTCCTTTGTGTTGAATTAAAAGTATTTAACTGCTTTCTTATGCCTTTCAGTGTTATTATTTTAAATTGTGTAAATAAAAAAAAAGTTAATGGAATCTTCAGCAGCTTTGAATGTTTGTGAATGTCAGGGACATTGACAGACACTCAATTTCCTTGACAGACACTCAATTTCCTTGACAGCTGTTGTGCCTGGGAGTGGGACTTAAGCTGTTCTCAAATCATTTCACAAAATTATGGAAGAGTCACAGCATGAAAGAAGTCCTTCAGCCCATCATATCGATACTGACTCTGTGTAAGAACAATCCATCTCATCCACTCCTCTGCCCTTGCTCATGCCTCTGCAAATTCTTTCAAATATTAATTACTTTTGAATCCTCACATTGAATCTGCTTCCACTACTAATGCTGGCAGTGCAGTCCACATCCTAACCCTCCCTCGCTTTGCAAAATAACATATCTTCATGTCACTTTTAGTTCTTTTGCTGCTTATGTTCTTTCTTTGTCCCCTAATTTTAGAGCTCTCTGCAGTGGGAACAGTTCCTCTCTACCTTTTCTAACTATATTCATTTGAATACTTGTGTTAGTATCCACCACAACTTCCTATGTTCCAAGGAGAACACCACAGCTCTCCAGCTTATCCACAGAGATAAGGTCCCTCATTCCTGGAATCATCTTGGTAAATTCCTTCTGCATCCTTTCCAAAGCCCTTACATCTTTCCTGATATGTGGCACCCAGAACTGGAATCACTACTCTATTTGTGATTGGACCAGTGTTTCATAAAGATGGAAGGGTCTGTCACATACCATTGGGAAAGCCCTGCGCTGTGCAGGGCCTCATCATTCAGAGAAGCTGGTTTGCTGACTCAAGTCCCACTCCATGTCGAACATGTTTCAAGGGCAGGTGACTGGTGAGCTCCAAGATCTTGCTGGTCTTCCAGAGATCCAGCCCAACATCTACAGGTGCAGCAAACTGGCACAAAACTAACCCTGACCACTGACCAGCCTGCACTGAAGGACAGGGCATTTTTCAGTTGGCTGTTGAGCAGTAACTGTGCTCAATGCTTTCTTGCCTTGAGAAATTTTCTCAGCCTTAAGGAGCCAGTCTGACTTAATGAAAGGCAGCATGGGGTTGGTTTCATCAGCAGCAACTGTGCTTATGAGGATTTCTGAGCACATCTGAAGCATCATTCTGTCCAAACAACTTGTTTCATTGAGGAACCCAATGGGAGAACTGCTGTGAATCAGTTCGCTATACCTGATATTCAATGACTGGAAAGACTGGTCCAGAATTGTCTATTTCAATCCTTGTCAGGTGAATGCAATGTAAAGGATCAGCAACTGCATTATCATGCTATTTACCCAGCTGTATGGGTGCAGCAACCTCTAGGGTAAATTCTTATTGGAGGGTCAACCAGCCTGTATTATACGTAATCAACACACGTGTACACACATACACACACACACACCAACTCACACTCTAGCTGCACCAGGATGATCTCCAATCACACACACATAGGAGAAGACCAACACAGATACCCTCACCCACAACTCTTTCAAACTCTCATCCTAATCACTCCCTCAAATATTTGCACCCCCTTCCATTCTTGCTCAATCCTCCTGTACTCCCTATCGCTTCCACTCCCACTATTCCTGCCTATCCCACTATCGCTGCTTTCCCATTCCCTTTGCCTGCTCTCACATCTCCTCCAACCCCCACCTTTGCTCTCCCACTCATTCCCTTAACGTAGCTGTGTGACTCACAGGGAAAGCATGTCACCTTCCCAGAGCATTGGTTTAGTCACCTTCTCCTGTGTAATAGTATGGACCAGGAGATGCGTGTCCTCCTTATTGACCTTGGGTTTCTCCATGTTGGTGGCAATACAGACAATAACTGCCTGTGCTGCAAAAGTGTCCCCTGAGAAGAGAATGTTAACATTTTGGGCAAAAGATACCAGGGAAAAGTGAGGAAAACTTACACAAAACCATCAATGACATGGATGGCTTGTGGGAATCAAAAGGGAATTGGATGGTCATTTGAGAGACAATCAGGATGTTGCCCGGACTGAGGTATGAGGAGAGACTCGGTAGGCTGGGACTGTTTTCCCTGGAGCTAAGGAGGCTGAGGGATGTAGAGGTTTATAACATCACGAGGGACATAGATAAGGTGGATGGTCACAATCTTTTCCCCAGGGTAGGGGAATTTGAAACTAGAAGGCATAGGTTTAAGGTGAGAGGGGAAAGATTTAAAAGGGACCTGAGGGGCAACTTTTCCACACAGAGGGCAGTGGGTACAGGGAACGAGCTGCCAGAGGAAGTGGTAGAGGCGGGTACAATTATGGGCACATGGTAAGGAAAGATTTCGAGGGAATGGTCCAGATGCAGGTAAATGGGATTAGCAAAGGTAAGTGTCTTGTTCCGCATGGACGAGTTGGACCAGGAGTTCCCTTTCCTCCTGTTACTAAGTTGGATAACTCTACAAATCCTTGGACCAATGAATAATCCCTCAGAGCCCCTGGGAATGATCTCCCTCCTTTCAATGTAGCACCCATTCATTCACACCTCGATGAAGCTATGTCCTCTATTCCATCTCCTATCAGATTCCATCAACTTCAGCCCTTTGTCACCTCCACCTCTCACCTCCCAGCTTCTGGC
>JARFYF010000046.1:17807519-17824207 GCA_030265395.1 Rhina ancylostomus
CATCTCTTCTATGCCAGTTCCCCAGAGTCATCAGTACAAAATGTATCGAATTCCTCTTTAAATACTCCCCACCCCCCCATAATCTAGCCTCTATGGCCCTCTGGGATAGAGAGTTCCAGGGATTCACCACCCTCTGCAAGAAGTTCCTGCCCACTTCAGTTTAAATGACTAACCATAGACTTATAACTTTGTCCCCTCGTTCAAGACTCTACCACTGGTGGAAATATCTCAACACCTAATCTATCATGCCCCCTTAGAATCTTATATGGTTCAATGAGATCAGCCTTCATTCTTAACTCCAGAGAAAATAGATCAAATTCCTCCAACTGCTTGTGATTAGAGCTCTGGATCCTGTCCTGCCACCCAGCCACAGAGGACTTGTGTCTTCCTTTTGACCTGTCCACAATAGTATAAAACTCCTTGTCTCTAAAGAGGAGGCCAGTTTCCTCCACTGTAATGCCTCTCTTGCAGTCAGTTCAGCAGAGAATAAAGAAAACACACTTCCAACAATGCTACAGCTCAGTGGAGAGTTGCTCTTTAAAATCTAGGGCTTGGTACCAATTAGCTCATGAATGGGTCAGCAGATGCACACCATTAAACAACTAATCATTGTGAGCCACGTATTAACAAGAGAAGGTAAATGCTGGGTGCTCACAATGTAATATATTTCCATAGTGATCACGTCCAACCCACACTGACATGAGTAGGAGTAGGATTTATCTCATAGCACAAGCTTAATGCTCCTACTTATGAGTGATCCAATTTCTTGGCAATAAACTTCATATATCTGTTTCATGTTGCTGCCATCACATTAACCAGAATTCTAAACCTCTGTTTTTTATTGTAGTTCTATTGTTAATGAATTTCAGCATCAGAACACTGCAAGTGCTTGCCTCCATTGGCCAATACTTACCTTTTGCACATTTAGAGTAAGTTTAGGAATTGGTTAGCACAAATATACAGTCTCTTATGGCCTGAGACCATGACCATACCAGCGTACCAAGTATAATAGCATTCTACTGAGATCCAAGGGAAATATTATTTTTGAAACTGCAGAGCAGTCTTTTACTATCATACATGAACAAGCTCAGTGGAAGTAATTATAGCCCACAGAGAATGGACTTACATTGGTGAAAACTGCAAATCCAGAACAACAATTCCTCCTGATTTACACAAACCTAAATGGCTTTGTGCTTTGCTACCTTCACATCATAAATTATTCTAACCCAATAGTATCTGAGGGACTCCCAATTCTCTTTCTGGTTAGGCTTAAAATGAATTTTCAATCAGTAAAACTATTAGTGTAAAGTGGAGATACATCAGAGAATCTTATCCTGATGGGAGATTGTGTTCTCAACTAGCTGACAGTTCTGATTTTAAAAAATCAGAGAGATGGCATAAAAATTACAGCAATTTGAATATGTTATATTTTAAAAATGGAAATGAATTTTCCTTGAGAAAAAGAGGAATCTCCAGAGTTGGGAGTGATTCTCTGTTGTAAATTTATTTTGTCTTCTTCTCTGTAACCTATTCGGAAGTTGAAAGGTGACAAACTTAACTGGAAAATTTACATAGAGAAAGTGTCTTGGAACATTTGCTCCAGTGAAAGAGATCTATTATTCAAGATATTTCCTTCAACTGCGATTGCATTTTATCTCAGTTTCTGTATTTGTAGTACAGTACATTGACTCTTTATTGAAATCTCTTGCATGTGTGATCTTGATGCTAGAATAATTCTAACAAGGTCACTTTCAGTCTGATATTGAATAAATGGAAATTGTGACAGAATGGACTGCTTTGGCAATGGAGCTCTCCAAATCTTGCAAATAATATTGGAGCAACTGTTATATAAGTAACACGCAGTAGCAGTTTTCTGCAATGGTTAATTAATTACCTAAAGTACATTTGTGAAAAGCCCACACAGATGGAACAAACATCAACCAGCAAATATTTTAAAAAACACACACATTTCACTAATCATGGAGTAGACTCAAATGCATGAGTTGTTGTAAAAATTGTATATTGTGTGCATATAAATCTGTTCCATCAGAATTTATATTGCTGTTGAATAGCACTGAATATAATAAATGAATTGGATTAAATCTACACGAATAAAAATCATTTTTTATTCTCTGCTCATCAAATATATTTAAGTCATTTTTGGAAGAAGTGGTTCAAGTGAATTTATAGTTGGTAACAATTTGTCTGGTATCATTTTTCTGTCAGTACAAAACAATCAGCTTGGAAATTGGAATGTGGAATCCCATGTGATCCAATTTCAATGAAAAATGCAACATAATTGATATCGGAGGACAAAATGCAAGCTGTGCAGTCCATGATTTTTACCCTGTGGTCTCTGTCCATCTGACATGCTAACAAACAGAGGAAGCTGAATGTGATTAGTTGTAGCTAATAGCTTAGAACACTTGCTTGGGTGCACACCCGGCATTTTCAAACGCGCTGTGTGGCCAGTACCATCACAGGTTACTCATCTAGAAACAAATGTGTGGCTCCAGAGAAATCTGTTTCTGCATAAATTCAGCGGAACTTGTCTGACCAGGTCTTGGGCTGGCAGTAGGATCCAGACCCAGTTAGAGATAAGGTATTTTTATTAGTCACATGTACATCGAAGCACACAGTGAAATGCATCTTTGCGTAGAATGTTCTGAGGGGCAGCCTGCAAATGTCACCACGCTTCTGGCACCAACATAGCATGTCCACAACTTCCTAACCTGTATGTCTTTGGAATGTGGGAAGAAACAGGAGCACCCAAGCAAACACGGGGAGAATGTACAAACTCCTTACAGACAGCAGTGGAAATTGAACCCAGGTCTCTGGCACTGTAATAGCATTACACTAACCACTAAACTACCGTGTCTGATTCCCTTTACAATAGTGACTTGCCTGGCCTTCCACTCTTCCTAATTTACTTGATCTTTGCCTGGCTCTCCCTCCATGTGCCAATTCAATCCTACTTTCCAACCATATTGAATGGCCTCCAATTTACCATACCTGCACCACACCCCACGCCCTCACCCCAACTACTGAGCCAACAGCCCTCTTTCCTAGCCTCCTACCCACACTGCCCTGACTGTCAGGCCTACCCCCTAACAACTGATCTAATCTCCCACTGATCCTTGGGCAGCTTCTGTACTCTGACCCGTCCAACTCCTCTCCCTCCCTTGGATATCTGTATTTCTTTTGTTTGATGTAGGTGAACACACATAGGAAAGGTTTTGAGTATGAAAGGCTTGATTGCTGGTGTACAGCACCTTAGATTGTGGGCTTTATGCCCCTCTGAATTATTTAACGACGGGTGCTCAAACAAATCATTTGTTGCCCATCGTGAACCAACTGAGTAAGGCAGTTTTCTAGGTGCTGCCCAATTGCGGACTGACTTGTGGATAATGATATTTTGAATCAAAATTTGTTTATTAGTGGCACGTGGCAACTGCAATATAATCAATATCAATTTGCATTTTTGGAGCAATGGTGATGGAATAAATATACTTTACGGAGGAGCTGTTAACGCCAGATTGTGGTTGGCAAAATGGGATTTGAGGAAGCATGAAGACTGAGGGAAAAGAAGCAAAGTGGAGAAGCTTCAGACATAGCAGTCCTTGTGTATAAAGGTTCCACGACCAAGATAGACCATAGGGTAAGATGCATGTCAGGAGGCTGGAAATGAAGTAAAGTGTTTGGGGTGTTAGGCTAGAATAGATGGCAGAGGTAAAATTGGTTGAGGCTATTAAAACATTTGTAAATAAATAAGGGTAGATTTCCATTTATATCGTGCCTTTTCCAACCTTAGGAAGTCCAAATGCTCTTCCTTTTGAAGTGTAGTCATGTAAATAAGGAGTGTATCAGTTAATATGTCTGTGGAAAAGTTCCATAAGCAGTGCAGCAATGATGACCTATTTTTAATGCACGCTGACCTAACTGTGGATTTGGGAAACTGGAAATTGCTGCCCCAGTATTGCTCCACCACCACCACCTCGCTCCTCTCAATTCCACTTCTCCCTTCCCCAGATGCTGTCAACTGCCATCCTCCCTCTTGGCTATCCTGAAACACTTGGCTGAAAGCTGCTTCTGGTACTGCAGGATCTAGGTCTTCTGTTGTTCTTGTTGGTCAGCTACCGGTTTTGGTAGCTCGTTGGCTTAATGACCATACTGGCCAAGTTGAATGTCAGGTATCTTTTGGGCCAGCCTTTCAGGTAGTGGATGTGCAAAGCCCAAATTCTAAATTGCATCAAAGGGTCAAATGCAGCTAATCATGATCACTTCTTATGCAAGGTCACTGATCCAAAACATTAACTGTGTTTCTCTATCTATAGATGCTGTTTGACCTGCTGATTATTTCCAGTACTTTCTGTTTTTATTTTCCAGCATCTGGACCGAGGCTCAATCCTGATTATTGTTTACAGCGTTCAAAAAATTTGAATCATCCAGGAACTGACTTCAAATTAAGAGGAAATACTGGACAATATTTGGTGATTATAAATTCTGTTTAGAAACCCTAAATTATCCAATACCCAATGGAGTCTTTCACAACAAGTGGTGAGCAAAGGTCTTCAATTGGAGGGAAAAAATGTTGGAAATACTCAGCAGGTTAGACAGCATCTATGGAGAGAGAAATAAAGTTAATGGTTCAGGTTGAAGATCCTTCATTAAATCTGAAATGTTTCTCTTCCCACAGGTGCTGCCTGACCTGCTGAGTGTTTCCAGCATTTTCTGTTCTTTATTTTAGTTTTACAGCACTTGTAGGTTTTCTTTGATTTTCAGAGTCTTTGATTACATTTATAACAACATGAAAATGCTTTCCTTACATCAACAGTAAAGGATTATTTTTGACCAGATGTCACATGATATATTTGAATATATTCTTGAAAACTTTTGTGATTGCTCATACGTTAGCCATGTTAGTCCAGTAAGCCCCTCTGCCTTTCTGTAGCCTAGGAATTGGATCTATTAATCCATGTTTTTCATGTGCCAATCACACAGAAAAAACAATTGAACCTTGGTTAGATCACATAAATGATCATAGTGGCCAGTCAGGAAATTGGCCCGGGCACTCCAATGTGTGATTCAGCTGATGTTTCCCTGGCATTGTTAGGGATTATTCTAGAGTTATGAAATTATGGAGAGCAGATATTATTTAAAATGAGAACCAGTCTTCAGGAAATAAAATCTGTTCACAGTTTAACTATAACTGATACTTTAAGGCTATTGAAACCAATTGTTGGGTGTGGGACACTCTGATTCTGTCCCACTGAAACTACGCAGGGGAAGACAAAGATGAATGTTCATGTTAATTGGTGCTCATTGAAAACTTCAGGATGAGATCAGAGAAGGCATAAAGTGGCCACCTCCACCATGTTCAAGGCATATCCCTGCCCTGCCACTTTATGCATGGTTCAGGACAGGTCTGTTTTGTCATTTCATATTCTGCCAAATTGTATATTCATGGAGCCATCCCTCAACTCTGTGACAAAAGAGGTATATTTTGGATGTCTGGAGGTTGTGTTTTTGGAACCAACACCAGTATTGAACATTCAAAAGGGTTCTTCTAGTTGGGATGTGCTCCATTGTAAATATGTAATTCTGCAAAGTTACCTGACTATATTCAAGTAGGTGTTCAAGAAGGTGATTAGAGCCATTGAAACCATAGTTAATCATTTATTGTTATCTTTATGTTTAAACAGTAGAAAACATTGTCTTGGAATCTCTCTCTCCAGAAGATCTGCTGTGTGAATAAAGATTTCTATATCTCCCAGTTACAGCTTCTGTGTGGCTCAGTTTAGTCAGTCACAACAGTGTCAGTCTGGCACCGAATGAGGTCACAAGCTGTGCACTTCATGCCTCCTCCCTTATTGACAGAGGTTGGACTTGAGTGCAGCCAGCAATCTATATTGAACAGTCAAACAAAGAACACATCATGCTGAGATGAGATGAGATATCTTTACTGGTCACATGTACATCGAAACACAGTGAAATGCATCTTTTGCGTTGAGTGTTCTGGGGGCAGCCCGCAAGTGTCTCCATGCTTCTGGTGCCAACATAGCATGCCCACAACTTCCCAACCCTTTGGAATGTGGGAGGAAACTGGAGCACCCAGAGGAAACCCACACAGACATGGGGAGAACAAAAGCAGCCAGAATTGAACCCAGGTCGCTGGCACTGTTATAGCGTTACACTAACTGCTACCCTACCATGAGATCACCAGTGTGAAGTCAACTAACGAGTCCGCACCATGACATCACTTGCTTGCACATCGCATCTGCTGGCTTCAGTTTTCAATGTTAAGGACATTTGAAACTTTATCACTGGTTGCTCGTTCACTGACTCAACCTTTTTATACTGAACATATGGAGCTACACACAGTTTGATCACCCTTCACCACACATGCCACTGGACTTGCTCAGAGCAGATGATCAAATGGGAGTGCCCATGCACATAGAGACACAAGAGGCTGAAGATCCTGGAAATTGGAGCAAAAACAAACTGCTGGAAGAACTCAGCGGGTCAAGCAGCATCCGTAGAGAGAAATGGGTGGTCAGCATCTGGACTGGGTGATGAAGGATCTGAGGCCAAATGAAGGGTCTCGACCCCAAATGTCCATTATCCATTTCCTTCCATGGATGCTGCCTAACCCGCTGAGTTCCTCCAGCAATTTGTTTTTCTTTGCTCTCGGTTTACCTTGTCTCTTCCCTCTCTCCTCATCTTCACAGCAGCTTTTTATGCAAATATTCTGTGACTGCTGTGGAAGAATTCCTGTAAACCCTGACGCATTTCCAGAGCAGGAAAAACATAGAAGTTGGGAACCTCTCATGCATTTCCTATCCAGAAATGCACAGTTCCCATATTAGTGCCCTATTCTGGGGGTAAAGCACCATTGTGCTGTTTCTAATGCACTATGCATTATACTTAATTTTATGGGGTTTTTGTTTTGCAAAGAACTTGACTGTGTGTCAAAACTACATGCATCAAAAGAGGGTGAAATCCAAATTCTAGATACACCTCTCTCTCTCTCCTCCTTCACCAGGCTTTTGCTCATCTGTTCTAACATCTCCTTTAGGGCTCAATATTTCATTAGGTTTAATAAAACTTCTGTGAAGAATCTAGGGATGTTTTACAAGGATGGAGCACCTTATAAGTGTAAGTTCTTTTAATTCACTCTTAATCAAAGGTGGCTAATTAAAATTATTGGAAAATTGCACTTAAACCCTGTAATAATTGCAATTTATCAGCGTGAAATATTTTGAATTACTAGATAATTTAATTATTTTCACATGTACAAAAAGACATTAAGCATTGTAGTAAAGAGGTTTCTGTCAGTGCCATTAGATGGTGCAGATTTCACATGTACTTATTCTTAACAGAAATATTGTAACACATATATCTAACCATTTACAACAGTTAATTCTGCCCAAATTTTGTTTTGGCTCGTTTTTGCACAAGTGCATTGATTAGTCCAAGGGCACAAAGGTAGAGGAGTAATGAGCCAATTTTATTTAATTATTCTGGCTGGTATTCAAATTTGCCTTCCAGGCACTTTTTCCTTCTGATGGCTTTGTATTTAACATTCATTAAGAGACTTTAATTCTTCCTACTTACTGCTCCTTCTTACTGTAAATTCTCTGATTACTGGGGCAAATTCTCCACTGAGACCACCACCCACCTGCCTGTGGACCGTACTCTTTCTTCCAGTGTGGCCCTGGGGTAGTCTTCCTTCAGGAAGCCAGCTCCTAGCTCATTAGCGAAGTCTAGTGCAGTGCAGCATAGCGGAGGGCCTCTCAGTGTAAGTGGCTAGCTGCATTCCTAGAATGGCTTTGTCTGCTAGCAAGACACTGTCCCAGGCTCACTGTCAAAGCTGTCACTGAAAGTGAATATCTTTGTTATTTAATATTTAAAAAGTTAAATTATTCTTTTTTAAAATTAAAACATGAAAATCTTTAGGCAGACTTAAATTAATTACTTAAATGTATTTATTTTGAAGTTACAGGCACAGGCTGTAGAGTCATAGAGATATATAGCACAGAAACAGGCTCTTGCCATCAACTATCGACCACCCATTTACACTAGTTCTGTACTAATCCCATTTTTTTTATTCTTCCACGTACTCATCAACTCCCTCCATATTCTACCACTCACCTACACACTATGGCCAATTCAACAGCAGCCACTTAACCTACCAATCCTTTGAGATGTGGGACCGAGCACCCAGGGAAAATCTATGTCTACACATTGATCTCCTGGTAGCCACTTCTTTCCATTTATTTCAATGAATGTGCAGTAAAGAGAGACTCAAGAGACTGCAGATGCTGGAATCTGGAACAACAGACAAATGCTGGGGGAACTCAGCAGGTCAGGCAACAACTATGGAGGGAAATGGACAGTCGCCTTTTTGGATCGAGACCCTTCATGGAAAGGGTCTCAACTCAAAACGTTGACTGTCCATTTCCCTCCATAGATGCTTCCTGATGTGCTGAGTTCCTCCAGTATGTGTGTGTTATTGCAGTAGAGAGAGTTTACCAACACAGTGCAAAGACAATTGGCAGCACAGGCAGACCAATGGAACCACCAGTGTAAGCCAGGGCTAGATTTCAGCACTTCCTCAAAGAAACACAGGTGAATCCGATAGAAGCACTGGTGCCTGGGCTGAAGATCTGCCCCAGACTTACTCCTGGAATCCTTTGTCATTTATCAGGATGAAATAAATCTTGGGCTGCCATATCTCAGCTACCATTAACTTTGGCTCCATGATTAATCACTATACCTGTAGTTCCAGGTTAAGGACTGTTTCATGAATAATTGCAGATTGGGAATTCTGTGTGCCTGCAATTTCTTGGTTTAACCAAATGGCTGCAAGTGCCTATTAAGGAGCAAGTAAAGCCGAAGCCTAGCAAAGTCCTTGCTTTGAATTTTAATTTTCTTGCTTTGTCGAGAATGGCAAGGACTTTATGATGATATTATTTATGTTCTTTTGACTTTTAAAAAAATATTTTATCTCCTTGTGATTTTTCACATGTCCCTGGGGTGACGATGCCAATTAAATGAAACAATGTAGAATCTTAAAACAACCTAATGCAAAATTATGGGAGGCTGGTTAGTATTTTTAGAAGCTATATGGCCGTCTGTAGCAAAGATTGAGTTGGTGTGACACTGGAAGCAGAGAAAATCTGCAGGTTATTAATTTTTCTCCAGTCTACAGCAGTAATTTAGCATAGTTTCAAAAACAATACATCAGGTCACAAGGATAATCATTCAATTGGAATTTGATCCAATTTATTTAATTTTCAGAAGTCATTTGTTGAAGGAAAGTTTGTAATCCAAATTAGAACTTGCGGAATAAAATCATTACATTAATGAGAAGATGTGTCTCAATTATTTTGATATATTTAGTAATTAAAATGACTTTTTCCCCAATGTTTCCTAATGTCTGATTAGACTTGCTATGCTTATCTGGTACATGAAACATAACTTCTGCTTTGGACCTGAGGGAGCATTTATTAATAAAGAGAAAACTGCGCAATTTAGGGCGCAACAAAATTTAATCTTCAGAGTGTGGATAACTGCTCCTGTGTCAATAGTCTGTTTTTCAGTTTCATCTAAAATCTTACTGAGTAGCATTTTTCACATACTGTTTTTCTGGATAAAGCCATCACTATTATGAACACCTACTGGAAATCCTTGAGTATATGACAGTAACACAGTAATGAACAATATAGTTCTGAAGGCTGCAGTGTAGCTCTGAATAATTCGATATTTCATCTCAACATCTATTGATCAGTGTGGAAGACCTATGATGCCCTCCAACTATATAAATAGGAGGAACTTTATTAACCATGCAGGAACAGCAACTTCATTTACTTCACAGCAGCAAAGTTTGCTTTCACATTGCGTTGGTAAAGATGTCTCCTTAATATAGCCGTTGTACAAAAATATAAAGATCAAACCTTTGTTTTACTTAATTTTAGGACCATTCTTTGTTTGAATATTGCATGTAATATATTACACATTTATGGTTTGCTGAACTCCCTGGAGATGAGGTTAACATCATTGAGAGCTCAATACCCACCTTGCTTCATTTAACCGTAATAAATAGGTCACAGCTGGGCCTATTGCACAAACCATCTGTGGCATGTGTATTACACAATGAAACAGATTTAACATTACGGACTTAAATAATAATTGGTTCAGTCATGAATAGTCCCATAGATTTCTTGAGTAACATTAAGATGATCTCATTTCACGTTCATCATTTAATCGTTATTCCTTTCAGATTGTACATTTGTACATCATGGAAGAAAGGTAAAAAGCTGCTTGGAGTATCTAATCCTCTATCCCACATACTGTACGACAATGTTTTTGAAATAAGTGTAATTGATATTTTTAAAAATCATGAGGAGGTGGATGTAATCCTAACCAACTCCAATGTTGTAGTCCTCAATTTATTACACCCTGTGCCAAGGGTGAAAATAACCCAGTGCACGATTGTACCACTAACATTTGGTAATTTCACGCATTTGTACTGATTGCATAGCCAAATTCTTACCTGTACTCCTCACCCACCCATACTGGCTGACTTTCACTTCCGTCCCTGAGATACATTGAGGAGCAGCTTGGAGCACTCTGAGTATAAAATGTGCCACATAAAAATCAATGCTATCCCGTATTTTTCAGATTATGTTGTTGCTTTAAATGATCACAAAAAAGTCATTTATCATTCAGGCATGAATCATCACATCCTCAGGTCGTAAAGCATTTTGCAATCAATTCATTACATTTAAAGTACAGTTAATTTCATTAAGTAGGAAAAACAACAGCTGATTTGTGCAGAGGAAAGTCCCAGAAGGAGTAAATGAGATGAATGAAGAGTTAACCATATCTAACTTCACTGCTCCCACTGCCAATCTTCTTCAGCAGCTTGTAAGGCAAAGGGCCCCATGCTGCATGTAGGATGGTGATTAACATTTGAATGTGACAATAATCCTTTGAAGCAGCACTTCAGCTTCCAATCTTCAGGGTTGTAATACTCTTATCAGTCCTATGAGGGTTAGAGTAGTGCTTCTGTATCGTTTTTAAATGCAGAGAAGGTTTCAAATAATTGGCAACTACTGAATAAATGTTTTCCTTTGCCTAGCACTGTGTTGGTTATAGCTGGTAGCATTTAATACTATCACTTTTTTTTCTTTTTCTTTTGTAGGGACTGCTTGGTGCATTAATATCTAGAGTTTATCCCTTTTTTCATATTATTGGCTGATCTTAGCTTGGCACCTCCATTGAACAATGCCCCCCTGCTGTAGAAGAGAAAAAGCCAGCATGAAGCCCAGCCATTTATGATTAACTCCTGCTGGAGTATGTAACATTTGTTTATGTTCAGTAAGAATAAGGTTTAGTTGACTGAGATACCACCCTGACAGAATAATGTACAGGCACTTGTTGACCTGAAACCAAGCCTGAAGAATGACAAGTTGAGCAACATCTTGGAAAGTAGACTCTTTTGAAGCTCCTTTTTATTAACTGTTCATTTGGATTGTGAATTAATTTCCCCACTATAATATTACCTGTTTACATCAAGACTTTGTGTTGGAGACAACATCAGGGTTGAAGTTGTCAGAATTTGAAGTTTAAATCATCCCATGAGACATGTTCCTATCAGATGGCTTTGCTGCACTCTAATTGCAACATTAGATAATAGAATTTGCCTGTGACTTGACAGCTGCTGAGAAATATCTGTTTGATCCCATTCTCTTGAGGGAGATATTATTTCAAAGTACACCTGCCAGGCTAGTTCTCCATAGGAATCAGGGGGCAATACACCTAATACTATTTCATGTTACACATTCCAGATTTCCCAAAATAAAATGTTGAGAAACCTCTTATCAAGCTGTTGTTTTGATATTTTGACAACTGTTTGCATTGATTCTGATCATTTGAATGACAGGAACTGCTACATAGGGTGGAGAACATAATGAACCAAAATAAACGAGAGCAGCTCCTGAACTGTAGCTTCTCTTGCTCTCAAGAATCCAGAACCTCAGAGTAAATGTATTGCTTATTTTGGAACAATTTTAGATGCTTTTCTGTCTTTCTAACATGAACATAAGATATCTTTATTAGTCACATGTACATCGAAACACACAGCGAAATGCATCTTTTGCATGGAGTGTTCTGCGGGCAGCCTGCAAGTGTCGCCATGCTTCCGGTGCCAACAAAGCATGCCTATAACTTCCTAAATGATACATCTTTGCAATGTGGGAGGAAACCAGAGCACCTGGAGGAAACCTATGCAGACACAGGGAGAACATACAAACTCCTTACGGGTAGTGGCCGGAATTGAACCCAGGTCGCTGGCACTGTAATGGCATTACATATTGTGATTTAGTTAACTGGTTGCAGACTTCAAAGTAAGCAATGCCTTTTGGAAGTTAAATCGATGAAAAATAAATTGTTAAAACTGCAAGTACCCTGCTTCACACTGTGCAGTAGTACTTAGGCTTGCTGCAAGTATTAAGTTCTGTTTAAAGTCTGGTTGGATTGACCCTCTGGTGACACAAGCTGACATAATATATAATGTACACACTTTACAGTGGAGTAATACAGGCACAAAGATCAGACAAGGACTGAGAAGAGAGCTGGATTAAACAAATTTCAGAGCTTTTAGCTGTTGCTGAAACAAACCATCACATTTCAAAAGATACCTGAACTGATGGATCTGACTGATTTTCTGCTATCTTCACAGTGACAGCTTTAGGATTGTGAATTACCCAATTTCTTTTTCTGATTTTTAGTCATAAAGACTACAAAATATCATACACAAACTCAATTGCAGTGCAGAATCTGATTAATGCAATAATATCTTTTCTGTAAAATACTTTATCTTGTTTAATAAGATGCTTAAATCTTGCAGTTTGCTCTCGTTTGAGAAATGAAAAGTCTGTGTTATGTACCTTTCAGTTGTAAGTCACGCATTCCCTGTACTTATGCTGCTGGTTTAATAAGCATTGTGTTTGTAGTTATTCTGTGACCTGAATTTCCAGATCCGTCTTGTCAAAATTCTGGGTTACCTTTAATTTAACATACAGGAACTGGCTCATGCTAATTGAGTCTAGCTGATCTAAGTGCAGGCTAGTTGTGACTAAAGAGCTAATTCATTTTGGCCCTGTATTTATGGCCAGTGTCTGATTTCCTTGGGAATTGATTTTGTGCTTCACTTAACTAAGATAGGTGGAATGTTGCTTCTCTCACTGAAATTGCCCACCGTTGTGCTTTTCACTGTGTTTAAAACCTGACCTTACCCCATCATCTCTTCTTTTCCAAGGAATGCCTAAGGCCAGAGGGAATAGGTTCAAGGTGAGGAGTAGAAAGTTGAGAGGGGATCTGAGAAAGAATTTTTTTCACCCAGATGGTGGTTGGAATATGAAACGTGCTGCTTGGGTGGGTGATGAAGGCAGGTACTTTCACAATGTTTAGGATGCAAATGGATGAGCACTTAAATCACCAGGTCACACCCATTAGCTCCTGTTCTTGCTGGCAATAGTGTGCTGTGTGACCTGCCTTCCACCACTGGGTGCTGGGAAAGCATCAGCCACACTGAGGTGAATTGTGTGTGGAGGTGCCGGGGCCAACTTCCTGATGGGCATGATTTCACCTGCGAATGGTCACCAGCACCAACTTGGGTAACTCAGCTTTCACTGCAAATGGATCTCGTTTTGAGGCAATAGTTGTTACTTGCAGGGCAGACAAACTTGGAATTGGGTTCTGCTTTCCTTGAATTTTACGGAGGCAAGCAGCTTCTGCTGAATTTAGCACTTTGTTCAGATGTGATGGGTGTCTGAGTTGTGGCCGGTGGTGCATTCACATGTTCTTCTTGCTAATGGTGTCATGTACTGTGACAACCATGGACTCTGTCTACACCTCTGCATTTTTCTGTAACTGTAACATATTATTCTGCATTCTGTTATTGTTTTCCCTTGTACTACTTCAATGCACTGATGTGATGAAATGACCTTTATAGATGGCAGACAAAACACAGATTTTCACTGTACCTCAGTACATGTGACAATAATAAACCAATTCCAATTCCAACCAGTTGAGGAGGTCCAAGTACTTTCTCTTCACTTAGTGAGGACTCAGGCTCATGTTTCGTTGGCACTCCTGTTGTCATTCTTGGGCGGGGTGTTTGTGCTGAATGATGAAGCTGCTGTGGAGGCTTTAACAGTCTATACAGTGGTGAGCAAGGCTGATCCTAAGGAGCTGATGGTACTAAGTTAAGTTGTAGAGGACTAACCATTGTTATTTAGATAGTGGATAGCACTCAAAAGAAGAGAAGGGGCTTTGGGATGGTATTGAGAACCTTGAGACCATGCATCAGAAGCACAGAAGCTCCTGCATTAGCAGCAGAAGGAGTGTGACTCCCCATCCCCTTCAACAGGCACCTCCTGCCTCACCCGTGGATGAGACTATGGTTTCTGCATTGGCCTCATTAGTCACTAATAATACACAAAACTGGAGTGGAAGCAGGTCACACTTTCCTGAGGGACTGCCTAAGAAAAAGAAGTGTGTTGGAGAGATTGTCATTGATAATAGTTATACAACACTAGCAGAGAGAACTATTCACCTGGGCTTAGTTGAGCCAACTGTGTATTAAGGCTGTTGAGAATTACAAGTATCAATGAGGCAACTGACATAATAGGAAGGAAATTGTTATCTGTTGGTGCTAACAGTAATTTAGAACATTTCCAATTAATAGAACATCAGCAAAGGTGTTCACTAACTCTATCACAGGAGAATTGCGGCAGTATAGTTCTTTTCATTTGGACAGTTGCCACACTGCACAAATAGGATGTCAACAGAAGTAGAAAGAAAATAACAAAGGCAGTGACATGCAACAACTAGTATTGATAAATGCTTGGTTTGTTATTAAACCTTCCATTATCAGAGCATGAACTGAGCAAATAATTTACAGCTGCTGCAGTAATGATGATGAATTGATAAATCGTGTTAATAGTTTATAAAATATCCAGTAATTTGTTATGAAAAAGACTCAAGCCACGAGATAAATTCGGCACAAATACTGGGTGATTTGCCCTGCTCTGTTCATAGCCTGGACAAAATCAAAGAAACAGCGACCTTGCTATGAAGCTCACTGCAAATCATGGAGTTACTGGATTTATGTGAGAATTAATCCTTCTGTGGTCATCTCGGGCTGGTAATTCATGCAATAAGGATCCTCTTAATGACGTGATCTATGAACCTGAGCCAGAAAGGGAGTGAAACAGTTCAATCACTTCCAAGGGTAGGCCTGGATTTTATCATTTGCATTGAAAGGGCAACATTTACTGCTGAGCTCAAACTCAGCTACCCACAAAGTTCTGATGATTTATGTGAATCATCAGAACACATGATTTCACCTTTCCTGACTTTGGTTACTGCTAGGTAAGCTCTTGGGTATCCCTGACAACTAGCAATAGTGATGTCTTTGGCTGGCTGAACAGCCAATCATGTTGTGAATTCTCACAAATAACAAAGCAGGAAGTAGAGAGCAGAATTTTTAATTTTCTAAACACTTTAACGTGTGCAAAATAAAGCTGAAAGATTACATTTGAGATGTGCCATGAACATTGTAGAATTAAACTACTTAATGTAAATGAGCATGGAATTTTGAAGTATTAGAGGGGATTGGTAACACGTACAACTTAGTTTGATGGAACTAGAGGAGTGGTGATACATTAACTATTGGTTGATATGCCATTTAAAAACACATAGCAACAAAGCACATTTTCAGGGTGTTTTTCAAAGTAAAGATTGTTGTTGAATACTGTAAGTTTTCATTGGTTTACTGATTTTGCAGGATATATTGGAGAAGGCTCTAATAGCACAGTCTTTGGAGGAGCAGAGACTCACTGAGACCATTTCTGTATTTAACTACGCACATGCAAACTTGTGAATTCCGGTTGGCTTTCTTCCCATATCTAATTTCCCAAGAGGTTTTTCCATGATTTTTCCATGATTTTGCAGCAATTTTGCAGCATTCTTGTCATCCGCACTGATCCGTGCCAGATCACAATAAGTTTTAGGGTGCAAAGCTATTACGAATTCAGGAATGAAATTAGATGTGCTTAACAGAAAATAAGTTGGGTCATGGTATTTGAGTAAGGCATGACAAATGGAATGTGGTGGGAGTGAAAAGGTGAAATTAGACCCACACCCTTCACTAATGGGATTTCCTCACATCTTGGTCTGTTGTGGACTAGCTGGAGGTTGTATCATATGACTACTAGGATGGTAACAATGAAGACAAAAGAGACTCTAGATTGCTGGAATATGGAACGGGAAACAGAATGCTGGAAGAACTCAGCAGGTGAAGTTGCAAAAGGTGTAAGTCAACATTTCAGATCAAGACTCTGCATCAGGACTACTGTGATTCCTGCCACAATGGTGTATGCACTGAGTGATCTTAACTTAAAATTCTATTTATACTTAACACAGAAAAACATTCCTAGGTGCTTTGCAGGAGTGGTATCATTTGACACTGAGTTGCGTCAGGGGCTGTTGAGTTAGATTCTGCCGATGGTTAGATTTCAGGTGCATGAAGAACTGCCAGCTGGCTGCTCTGTGAAGGACAGATCATGCTGGGGGTCATGTGTTGGCACATCAGACCTCTTGATCTGTCTCCTGGATGT